>VWZF01006058.1:772414-867255 GCA_013396755.1 Sclerurus mexicanus | reverse complement strand
CTGGGTCCGCGGTGGGTGCCCGCGGGGGTGCGGGGGTGGCCGTGTGTCCTGGGCGCTGCCGCCCCCAGCCCCGCCGGTGCGGCTCTTGCCGCCCCGCTCTGCTGGGGCGCTTCCCTCTGGCCGTCGTTCCCCGCATCTCCTCGCCGGTCCTCAGCCGCGGCGCAGCCCGGCGGACCCGGCGTGCGGGGCCGAGGTCCCAGCAAGGGGCTGGGGCTACATCCTGGTGAGGAGTATCCTCCTCCTCAGCCAGTGGCTCCCGGGTGAATTGGTCGACCTGGAACAGATGCCATGTTCAGGTAGGATATCGATAGCCCGGGCAGCGCCGGGGACCAGGGATCAGCCTCAAGCTGGCTGTGCCCAGCTGCCTGCCAACAAGGGTTATCTCAAGAGGAGGAATCGTCCCTCTGCCCATCCCCAAGACAAAGGCACTAAGGATTGAAGGCGGGCAGGGAGAGCTCTCCAGCCCTGAGCGACCAGGCTGGAGGCAGGAGCCATGGCGGGAGGGGACTGGGTTTTTTTCAGGGCAGGGTCTTACCTCGCCATCACCAGTCCCCCCATCCTGGAAATAAGTGAGTCGGGGCCGTGGGGAGTTCGTGCCGGATAGCTCTGGTGGCACTGAAGGGCTCCTGCCTGGGCTCAGCCCCACGCCCCGGAGCCAGCCCAGAGAATTGGAGATGCTGGGCAGGGTCAGGCTGCCGGCGGGGGCTCAGCTCTCGGTTCGTGTCTGGCGGACGAAAGAAGGGGTTAATGTTAAAGGGACTTCGTAAAGCAAGTGGGGATTTCGAGGATGACCTGCTGGCAAGAAGGGCTCTCGGAGCCTCCCCGGCAGAGCCAGAGCTTGTTGCTCTCCGATACTGTGTGTAGGTGATTGGATTTTTCACCTTGCGCCTTGGGTGTATAAATAGCCCAATGGTAGAGGCACGGCTTGCTCCAGGTGCTGGAGGTGCCACTTCTGAGAAGGAATGGGAGTATTGGCGCCGTGAAGGTGGTTTTTACGAGGAGGGAGGGATAGTGGGTGAGCGTGGGCACTGATGTGATCGGGTCTGCTTGGGCTGGTTGGCGTCGCTGAGGCTCTGCTGCCTCTCTCCGCCTGTCCCTGCCCCAGCTGCCGCCTCAGCAAGCGCCGTCCGCGATCCTTCCCAGCAAACGCCCTTTCCAGGATGCGACTCTCCCCGCCGGCCTCCAGCAGGGCATCGATGTGATAGCTCTGCTGCTCTCCGGGGTCTCTGCTCGCGGGGGGAGCATGGGGCAGAGCAGTTCAGCCATTCCCAGGCACAGCCCCACTCCATGGATGTCCTTCTCCCTCCAACGCCCCTTCCTCTGAACCACCTTCTGGAGCCTGGCTCTGGCTTTGCAACGACATCCCTTCCACAGCCCCATCCCAGCCCTCCTGCCAGCCTTAACCCTCTCCTCACTGCTCTGCCACTTGCAGCAGCCCATACCTGACCTTCACGCCTGCGGGAGATGACTGTGGAACAGCAGTGTGGCCATGCCTCCAGCCATCCCCCTCAGCACAGGGGCTGTAGGGACTGTACTGGGGCTGCCCAGCCCATCCCCACCCTAAAGGCAGCTATGCCAGCCCATCCCCACCCCAAAGGCAGCTATCCCAGCCCATCCCCGCCCCAAAGGCAGCCAGCCCATCCCCACCCCAACACCAGCGATCCTACCCCGTTGCTACATAGCCCAGCCCACGTGCATCCCAATGGCATCTGTCCCAGCCCCACATCACCATCACTGCCCAAACCTTTCTTCCACCCCCTTTGTCCCCATGCATTCCCTGCTCCCCAGCTCCCCACTCAGCTCTCTACCCAACTCAGCAGAGTGGGCTGGGACCCAGGGAGCTGAGATATCTTGGTTGACGCTGCCTTCTCACCTGCTGCTCTTGGCTCCTTCCTGGATCAGGTGTGCTCAGCCACTGAATGCCATGGAGGAGAGGGGGTCTCAGCAGATGGCTAAGGCAGAGAGAGGAATGTGTCCCTGGGCTAAAGCCTCCACATCTTCCTACAGATAGTTTTCACTATAGCACCTGCCCACACCAGTCCTCAGGCATCCCCAGCTCTCACTGGGTCTCACAGGATGGGCAGGAATTGACTGGGGAAGACAGTGGAGCCAAGTTTACAGCTCCTGGGGAAGAGTCAGGTTTTCCAGACCTTTTTGTGGAGGGATTAATTACTAAACAAATGGCTATACTGCTGTAACATTGTAATGTGCTGCAGTTACTCTACACCTGTAACGTAATTACTCTCTGATACCTCTAATTACCACAGTTTCCTATCACTGAAGGACTTCTGTTTCCTTTGGTATCCTGCTTGATGCAGCCACTGTATTGAAGTTTGTGCTGCTCCATGTATGTAACAAGTATAAAATCGTCCAACTCAAGGTTTTATTTCAGGGGTTGATAAATCAGTTTATAATAACAAGATGATTATAGTGTAACTACAGTTGTTGAATTACCAAACACAGTGGAACCTGTTGGGGTTTGATGAGGTGTGTTGAACGACTGTTGGGAGCTGCTGTGACAGCTGTGGGGTGACATCAGTGTAAGGGCTGGAGGTGGAAGCCCATCCCCTGGAGGACAGGGTTGGAAATCTGCACATCTCCATGAATGTCCATGGGGAAAACACAACTCTACCAACTCTGTTGTGATGCTTCAGGTGTGAAAACTGCTGAAAAGACACTTTTCCGCATCACCTCAACTGAGTCCTGCCAGCCCTTGGGCTTGTGGCCCCTTGAGCTGCGTGCTGGGGTGGTGCTGGTGCTGATATGGGATGTCAGTGGTGCTGCTGGCTCATACGGACTCTCCTGCCCTGGTACAGGCTAATGTGACCTCAGTGTCCCCTCACTCACCACTGGCCACCCTAACAGTGGTTGTTCAGAGGGCACAGCTGGCAGTGTAAGTTGAGGCATGGCTTGGTGAGGGCAAATGTTTGCCTGTTTCTCCAGCACACCCCATGCACTGAGTCAGCAGCTCTCTTCCGTTCTTTGCTGCTGAACCCCAAGCAGGGTTCAACCTAGCATGAGCAGAAATGGGTTTTGGTGGGAGAAGAGCCAGAAGAGCTTGCCAGGTAGCAGAGAGGGCTGGGATGAGAAAGAAAAGGACTACAAGTGCTTAACTCAAAAACAAAGGGCTGCAGTCTCAATTTCCTTCTGAGTCAGTTTTTTCAAAAACCCGTTCTTTCCATCTGAGGGAGTAAAAATTGGAGCTTATGGCAGGGAATGGCTGCAGGAAGAGGGAGATCTTTGCCTATTCAATGTGTCCCAGCTCCCTGTGACCCTGCCTGGCTACATGCCTTACTCACAACCAGTGTTGGTGGCTGTTTGAACCTGCAGCCCGCTGGACAATGTCAGGGGCATGTGTGATATGGAGAGAGAGGGGTGTCTAGGAACGGGGCTGACCTGGGGAAGAGGACAAACACCGGCCATAGTCCTCCCTTCCCAGTGCTTTCCCAGCCCCTCTCAGCAGCGTGATGTGGCCTCTGCCCTCTTGTCACTGTGAGCCGGGAGAAAGCCAGGTCACAGAGGTGGCCGTGTCTGAGCAGCATTAATTGTAATCTTGACCTGGGCAATTGACTAAATGGTGATAAATGCCACCAAGAGCCTCATCTCCTCTTTAGCCTGGGCGGCTCCCTCCACCCCTGAGCGCAGCAGGTCACTCAGTCTGGCTTGGGAAGGGAGGACAGCGAGGGGGAGCCCTCAGCATGAGCCCAGCAACCACTGTGCTGGGGCGAGACCCAAGTGATTCCCACCTTCCAGGAGCAACAGTCAGGAGTGACTAACTGGACCCTTCTGGGCCCTGCCGTGCCCTGGGATACATGGAGTGTATTAGTGCATTGACAGCAGCATGACCATGTTGTGGGGACCCCTGCCACGAGCCCCACCAGCAGTTCAGTCTTCCCTCTGGCCTCACCAACATCTCGGCCACCATCTCCTGCCCTCAGTGGCCTGTACCCTATCCACACAGCATCTCCTGTCTGAGCGCAGATCAGGCAGGGTGGCAGGTCAGCATCCCTGTTGCAGGGGCTGGAGAGCTTGGCTTGGGTTTGATCATTCTCATGGTTAAGCACAGAAACAGTTCTGTTTGACCATCCTGCCTGCTTTTTTCCATCATTTTATTCGTGTGTCTCTGTAAGCCAGTCAGACGGTCAGTGCCTTGGCATCCTGCAGTGGACATGTGCCCATGCATGGACATGCCTCTCCTGGGCTCCAGGGGAGTGTCCTGGGCAGAGGCCAAAGGCTTTGCCCACAAAACACTCATGTCCTTTGTCTCAGGGACAAGGTCTGTGTCCTGAGCTGGGGACAGTCCTGTGGGTGAGCCAGAGACTCCCCACAGGGAGCAGTGACAGGATCAGGAGGTGCAGGACTGGGCTGTGCCTCCTGGGACTTGGTTCCTGTGGTCCAGCACTGTCCAAGGGATGCTCAAATAGCAAAATACCTGTGACAGCCATCAGGCTGGGCTGAACCCTGCTCAGGGGGGACAGGCTGACCATGGCTCCCTGAGGGATGTGCCTGTGAGCACCCAGCCCTGCCCTTGGGGCTCTGGGGTCCCTGGGGTGAGTGCCCATGACTCAGCCCAGCCCCTGCCACCCCACACAGCCCTTGCTCCCCTGGCGGCCCTTTTCCTCCCCACTCTAAATTGCTTTTTGTTATCTCAGTAGGTCCCACAATTATTAATTTTTTTTGTCATTTCTATTCTCTTTCTTCATCAGAATGCAAAACATTAAATATCGCTCTGGTAATTATGGTTAATTTCATAACCAGCACCTTAATTGGATTGGTCTCTGATGGGGAATTCTTGTAGGAGGGAGAAGCCGAAATATTTTGATGTGATCTATTCTTTCAGCTCTTTGTTTGGATTTGAGATGTCAAGTGTGAAATGGGAAACAACTGATTTAGACCTCAGAGGCAACCTGGGGGTGGCGAGCGAAGCCTGAGAACTCCGGAGGCGCTTCTTACCTTCCAGCAGCTGAACCTCTCCTTTCCATACCCGAACCCAGCCTTTCCCCACCACTCCTTTGGATTGGGAGGAGTCACGGAGAGCCAGATTGATCTGGTCTACCCAGAATGTGACCCTGAGGAGCCAAGGGGCCATTACAGTGAGCGCTGCCCTGGTGGCTTGTTTCCTGCCCCGGCTTCCCTGCCCAGTGGTTGGTGTGCTATACCACAGAGGAAGGCACAGCACTCCACAGGCTCTCGGCGAGTCCGAGGACCTCAGGGATGTGAGGGACACCCACAGGCACACCTCTTTTCTTCTGGGAATCAGGCATGCAGCAGCCCACAGGCACCCCCAAGGCTGGAGAGGGACACCAGTCCCGGTGTGCCCCGGTGAACCAGTCTATTTTGGTGCTGCTGCTGAGGGCAGCCGGTCCTGGGGGGCCCTCAGGGACCCCCAGCACTTGTCTGGGGCTGTGCCATGCGATGGCCACCCCACAGAGCCAGCATGCCGGTATTGGCCTGCTGCTTGTGCCTGAGCTACGATTTGCTCCGGGAAACATGGAATTGCGCTGCCATTAGGTGCTGTCGTGAAACTGATTTGTGCTCAGTCTGTTTATCCTTTTCAATGGGAAGTGGTACAGAAGCTGAAGGGAAATGGAGACCCTGGCCTTGCATTTCCGATTGCATTCCAATGCACCGTATTTCCCTGTGATTACTTTTGTTATCAGAGTGCAGGCTCCGTGTTATTAGCCACAGCACTGGGAGAGGAGGAAGGGGCAGAACAATTGGTTTCAGCTCAAGCAAAACACAGCAAACTCACCCCAAGGTTGCCCTCTGTCAAGGGCAGTGGGGAGCCACGCCATCCCCACAGAGTTGCTCTTTTTTTTCCATGCCCATGGGCTCAGCAGGTGCTGGAAGACAGAAAAGGCTGAGGCACAGCTGAGTCTGCCAGTGTGCTGACACCCCTTCTCATGGGCATTAAACTGACTGTGCTTTGCACAGCCCCATACCTGCCAAGGATTTGTATCACGTCAGGCAGCACCTGGGGCCCAAATCCTGCTCAGGCCATCCCACAGCACCTTCCTTCCCACAGGGGTTTGGGCTGGGAAGGGCTGGCAGTGGCTTGCCTGGTTCCGTGGGTTCAGCTGGCTGCAGGACAGGCAGGTTCAGCTGCGGCTCAGCACAGTTCGGTTTTATCTAATCCATTTTATTGTTGAATGAAACAATAACAGCAAACACAGGCCCTGAAGACAAGCCATAAATAATGCAAAAATCAAACAAGTGAGAAAGGGGGAAAGAAAAAGGAATTACACATGTAACACCAGGCAGAGAAAGCCAGGCTGCGAAGAGGAATCTTCTCTCTATGTTTGCAATGCTCATGCTTTCTTTGCCTCCCTTTTTCCTCCATTCTCTCTCTCTCTGGAAATTCCTGCAATGCTAAATGTGTGATTATGTGAACAAAATAATACTGGGACGGGGAGAGAGGGATCTGGCTTGTGGGAATGAGTGGATGGAGGGAACTGGGGCTTCCATCTCTTGCAGTACCTTGAAACACAGCCACACTTTGTCTGAGCCTGGCAGCATGGCACACGCACAGCCTCATTGCCCAGTGCTGCTTGTCCCACCAGGGGGTGATCCCACAGCGGTCTCCACTGGGCTGCACTGGGCTCAACCTCTCCCAAAGGCTTCCAAGGCCACTTATTTTAGGCAGCAGTATAAAAATATCAGCGCCGGTCCTAAAGGGAGGTAAATCAGCAGGCTTCCCTGAGGTCAGCGAAGCTGATGGCCTTATGTCTTTGAAATTGTCTTGCTACTATCCCAAAGGTTTCCAGGGGAAGGTGCAGTGCTCTGGAACAGCCCTTGTACTTGGTATCCTGTGCTGGTTGTAGGGTTATTCAGAGGATGTGGCCCGGGAACCGAAGTTGTGCTGTAAGGAAGCTTAAGTTAAACTTAAGGAATGTGACCGGTCCCTGGGCTTGCTGTTCCCCTGCCTTTGGGACTTTGGTCTGGGGTTTCCACCTTTGAGCAGTGGCAGGGATGCAGTAGGGAAACAGGGGCTTGGACTGGTGGCAGTTAGAGGGGGTCATGTCCCAAAGCCTCAGCACTGTCCCCTGATGGCTCATGGGATCAGGGTATTGGGCTGGTTTGACATTTGCTGTACTGCTGAGACAGCCCTGGGTAAAGGAGGGCAGGAGGCACTGCCAAGTTCCCCATCTCTGCCTCTGGTCCTGGTTTTCTGCTGCTGGAGTTGGTGGTAGCCCAGCCCTGTTTCAGGCACTGAGCAGAGCTCTGGGGAGCTGCAGAGCCATGGGATGCCTTTGGGCAGAGGCTGGAGGGGAAGGGATGTTCCCAGGCAGGGAGCAGTGGGAGGGAGCAGTTTGCTCTTCCTGGTGCCCCCAGGTGTGATGTGTGGGTGGGCAGAGCTGGGACAGTGGCACTGGCCACAGCATAGGGAGCGTCCTGGGGGCCTGGAGCCTGGGTCTGGGGGAGCAGGAAGCCCCCATCACCAGACCAGCCATCAAGCCAAGCCCATACGGCAGTGCCATCTGCTCCCAACCTGGAGAAGAGGCACTCTGGCAGTGCAGTGACTTTGTGTCAGCCACTTTTATGCCATGTCAGATGGTGTCCTGCCCTGACACTGGTGCGGGGTCCAGCACAGCTCCGCACAGCTCGGCTCTGGCTGATGCAGCAGCACCATGGCAGCACAGGGGCATGCAGAGCTGCTGGGTAGGACTGCTGCCTGCCTGGGCTGTGCCAGCCCCAAACCCATCGCTGTTGCCCAGGTAGGGCCCTTTGCAGGGCCCTCACTGGTGCCAGGGCTGCTCAGGGTGCTTCAAGAGAGCTCAGGCAAACACAGGAGTCATTTGGGTCATGGGCACATCAAGGCAGTGCACAGGAGTTGCCTTTGCAATGTCATCGTGACCCTGGTGGCTCTCATTGGACTTCCTTTCATCTATTTGATCCAAATGTTTCTATAGCCCTAAGAAGAGCCTGGGGTTTTTCCATCCCCCTTTCCCAGCTACAGGCAGGGAAGAAGAACCATCTGCAGAGACTCTCATTCTGTACTGGAACCTCCTGTATCCCATGCTCACTGATCAGAGTGCATGCTGAGCTACATGTCTTCAGCGAGCACCTGAAACAGCCTGGTGATCCAGCCTACATCCACAGAGATGGGAATCCCAAGGAAATTTGTTGAAATGAAGAAAGAGAAGCCCTATTCAACTAGCTGGTGCATGTCCTTCCCAGTGCCCACCAGTCTCCAGCTCTCTCCTGCTGATCCAGTCCTAAAAATCTCTGGTGCTGGAGTCCCAAAGCCATCCTATGGGAGCTATCCCCCTGGCAAACAAATATCTCCCACTCTTCAGCTCACAAGGAGAAAAAATGTGAGGCTCCTCCAGGCTCACCGGACATGGGATGCGCTAAACCAGCCCCTGGCAGTGGCTGTGACAGCAGTGGCCAACCCATGTCCTGCCGTCTCTGCCCATGAGTAGGGGAGCGTGGCTGGCCATGAGCCCCAGCTCCACATTGTGCTGCACCCTCACCCCCTGCCGGTATCTCTTGCTGGCTCAGGGTTCTACACCCCTGCCATCCACAGCTGCCTTCACAATTACTTATTGATCCCTTGTCAGGATGGTTTCTTTGCTGACGGGGCACTGAAGCATGTGCAGAAAAAGAGAGAAAAGATATTCAAAATGAAGGAGCAAAGGTGTGAGGAGGGTGAGCAGCTCTTGCACAGATGTGAGCACAGCAAGAAACAGCCTCAGCAAAACCTGTCCTTAGCTTCAGCATCCTGCAGAGATGACTGGGATCTCCTTTCAGTTGCCCTGCTCCAATAACTCGTCTGCTGAGTCTGAAAGCCACCATCCCGGTTGGCTCTGGGCCACTGTTGGTTGTCCCTCCGCTGTACATAGTGGTCCTTGCATGGGGTCAGGCAGATCCACAGCCCAGAGCTAAACCAGTGGACAGCTGAGCCAGAGACTCCCCTCTACAGCATCCCGGCCCCTCAGCCCATGTTAGACCCCTTCTCTTCCCCTGGGCATCCCCCTTCTTTTTTTCTCTGCTCTTCCTGCCCTTTGGCTTGGTGCTACTCTGACTTCCTGTGGTGCTGGGAACATATTTTGGATGGCAGAGCCTGTTTCCATGAGGAATTGCCTTTCCAGGGCAGTCCCATGGGCCAGCCATGGCTGGGATCTGGTGCCAGCTGAGTAGTGTCAGTGCCGGAAGGGGATTTGCATCTTCAATATTTCTTCATGCTCTTTTCCAGCCTCAAGACAACTGCCAGAGCAGATCAGGTTGCAGCACACCTATTCCAGGCTCCTGCCTCCGAGCAGCTGAAAGCAGATACTCGAGGAGGCTGAGCGAGAGCTCCTAGCTGGAGAGCTGTGCCTTCCCATGGGTGAGGGGAGCGGTGACTCTGGGCAGCTGGTGGAGCTGGGAGTGGTCTCCTCTCTGGCTGACCTGCCGTGGTTCTCTGCTTTGCACGACTTGCTTGTGTGTCCCCACGACCCTGAGAAGTCCTTCTCATCTTCTGCCTGTTTCTCCCCCATTTTTTCATCCTCCTGTGCTGCTCCTGGAGGCTTTGGGGCCAGGCCGGGACATGGGACTGCCCTCTGCACTGTGGCAGTGTTTTCGTGCCCCCACCAGCCAGTCGTGTGCCCACCAGCCAGCCCTGGCAGTGTTCAGGGCTCACTTTATGCTCTCCCTCTTTGCTTTCTTCATACCCACATGGAGCAGAGTAATCCCAGGAGGGAAATCACCTTCTCTGCCTGATGCTCCCACCCATCGCTGCCCATGCCTGGGCAGGAGGGAGAAGGGCAGCTACTCCCAAAGCCTGCACCCTGGGGACTGGGTGGGAAAAGAGGAGGTGAGAGCAGATGGGGTGAGGAGGAGGGAGAGACAAAGTAAAAGGGTCCACAAATGCACACTGGACGCAGGGGAATGATGGAGAGAGGAGGAAATGGGCACGAACGCGTTTTGCAAATTAAAGCTGTTTCCTTTGTTTTGCTGCTTTGCAGATAGCTACAGGAACACTTAGTGCAGAGTCCAGGGTCTGGATAGGAAACTCTTTTAGCAGCAGGAAAGGTTGTTAAATATTTATTTGTAAACCTGGAGTCTTTAAAATATAGTCAAGTTCAATAAAATTTGATTTAGCTGGAGCAGCTTAGAGATGAGAGCATGGACTACAAGAGCTGTGTATGAAGATGGGGGTGAGCCCAGGGCTGGACCCGCATCCACACCATAGCCCAGTGAGGATGTGCAGCAGTGCTGGGGTCTGGCTCACTCCTGTGCAGAGCTGGGAGCACCAGGTCAGCCCCTGCAGGGACAGAAGGGGTGGGGGTACTGAGCTCCCAGAACACTGTGGGCTTCCCCCCTCCCTGCTGCGATACGGCTCGCTTTGTCCTAAATTGCCTGTTGTTACTCGATGCTCTCAGAAGCATCTGGTTCAAGGGTGAACGTCTCCTGCACGGTAATTTATGGCTGCCAGGTGGGCTTAGAACTGACTCGGGAGTTTTTGCCGCTCACTTGCTGTGAGTGCAGCAGATCGCTCAGTTCTGAGGAGCACCAGCCCTGCTCTGGGGGCAGGGAACAGGGGACAGCCCAGGGACATCGGTGACAGTGATGGGCATGGCCAGGCAGCTGCCCACCCCTTGGTGGATCCTCAGGAGCACACCCAGGGGCAAAGCCTGGGCTCTCTTTTGAGTCATCACCCAGTTTCAGTTTTCTCAGGGCTGTTCCTCCCACACCAGGGCAGCCTGTGCCTGTCACAACAGAGTGAACCCCACGCATGTCAGCACTCCAGCCCAGCCCTGGGCTGCATTTCCAGGCACAGGCCCAGAATAGTATCTTTCCTCCTAGTGCTGAGCCCAGCCAGAGACACTCGGCAAATCCTGCTGTATTTAGCACCAAGGCAGTGCACTCCAGTGCATCCATCTGTGCCTCTTTGGCTGAGTCCGGCACCTTCCTGGGGGAAGGAACTGTTCTTTGGAGCCCTCAGCCCTGGGCAGCAGGTGGTGAGGACAGGGGTCAGTGGCTGCCATGGCTCTGAGCATGAGTTTTTTGCAGGGTTTGCTCATTGCCTAAAGCAGTGACTCTGGCAGCTGCTGCTTTTTTTATCGATCCTTTTTGTGTGTGAGGAAGGAGAGCCACGCTCGTGCCAGAGGGCTGCAGCTCTCCCGGGCTGGGCAGTGTGGTCACAGCCTGATCCTGCCTGGCAGCTCGTGCTGGGGCCACGGCTGGCACCCTGGAGGGATGCTTGGATGTGTTTTGGAGTAAATTTGGGAGGGGTTTGTAGAAAGCCCATCTTGCAGGTGGCAGCTGGGAGGTACCACTACAGTCTCTCCCCCAGGGATATCAAGCCCTGTTCCCACAGTCACCCAAGCCCTTCAAGGCAGCTGCAGCCCCTTGCCCAGCCACCACCCACAGTCCAAACACAGGGGGCTGTAAAGGCTGTTGCTGACCCACAGCTCACACAAAAATCACAGTTCGAGTCATTTTTAGAAGGGCATCTCTTAATATCCACCTCACCTTGAGGCACAGCTATTCCTCTCCAAATCAGGCAGACATAAATGGGAACCAGAAGTGATTTAAAGCTCATCTTAGCTCAGAATTTTCCAGCTTATTTATTGTCTTTTTCCCAAAGCTCTTCTGTGACTCTGGCTATTAAGATTACGGATGCTTTTGTCAGGGATTGTATTTATCACAGATTTAAATTTAGCTGAGAACTAATAACATGTGAGGTAAGTCTAGACTTTAATTCTACGCAAGTCGAATACGACGGGCTGTGCTCGTCGGTGACACTGCATAGATTCTGCTTCATTCACCTATCGCCTCTTTGCTTATATTTTACTCACTGATACTGCACAGCTTTGGCTCTGCCGAGGCTGGAGCAGGGACAGCAACAAACCAAAGGTGTTGGAGGTGCAATCCCCTTCCTGCTGGTGGAGAGACAGGGGAGGTCAGGATGCAGGAGCCACGCGTGGGGTCCTGTAGCAGATTTCGGCTCTCCCCTCTCTCCATGCCCAGCGGGCACCGGTACGTAGTGGCATGCGCAGGCAGAGCAGAGGTTTTTGCTCAGCACACAGCCAAGTAAGGCCAGTGCCTGGCACTCTGATGACCTGAGTGGTTTTAGCCATGCTATAATTCAGCCCCTTAGGCTGGATTTTGTTTTGCACACTGTGTTTTGCTGTCTTTGATGGCTTTCGTACCACGGCTGTGAGGAACAGGAATTGGTTTCTGAGAAACACAGGCTGCAGGAGCTAGTGCATGTTGACAGGCGGGTGGGAGAGCAGTGCCCCAAGAAGCTCCCGGCCACAGGGAGAGGTGGCAAAGGGACCCCCGACAGCTCAGCCTCACGCAAGGCTGCAGCACCAGCCTAGGGAGCAAATCCACATGCCAAACAGGGTGCCATCCTGGCTCCATGGCACCTGCACGTCCCCCTGGCAAGTTCCAGCCCCAACCCCACCCCAGTGGCTTTGCAACGGTAGCAGCAGCTCCGCTTGTCTCTGTACAGCTGCCCAGCACCAGGGAGGGGATGACATGGGAGATGATGGATTGTAAATACACAACAAATGGCTCTTTGCAGCCTGGCCCAGGCTGAAAATGTTTCCACTGGACTGAGATGTGCTAGGCCGTGGCCAGCAGGAGGGAGCTTGGCACCGCTGCCAGGGGACCTGGCAGGATCAGCTCCTATCCCTGCATCTCTTTACTTTGCGGGTGATGTGGTCCATGTGGTCCCCAGCGAGCAGCCCCATGGCAGAGGGAGCAGGGAAAAAGGAGGGAGTAGGACAGCGAACTGGGAGGAAACCACAGAGGGTTTCTAGGGGGACTCTGGGCCCTCACGGCCCATTACGAACCATACCAAGGCTTGTGGTTTCTGAGATGGTGCTGGTGGACATTTTTCTGGCCAGTCCATGATCTTCCATCCTTGCATCCTGCAAAGAAATTTTGAATACTTTTGGGGGGAATAAAAGTTATCCTTGGATCATATATCTGTATGAAATGATGAATATGAACAATTGCAGTAACAGGAATGCACAGAACATGTACCAGTCCCATAAATAGTGCTGAGAAGGGAAAGTAATGTATGGGATATACAGTGATGGATACAAACAGAGCCAATGGAAGTAATGTATTGGGTGTGTTCGGTGATAGCCATAAATAGCATTAGTGGGAGCAGCGCAGAGAGTAACATAACAATAGATATAAACATGGGCTGGAGTAGCCTTAGATGTAATACGCAATATTAATGTGATTTGATTCCTCACAACAGCTTGAAGAAGGAAATAAATGCAACAGAGGCAGTGTGACAGGGAGTGTCCAGTCCTGCCTGCCAGCGTGCTGGGAGGGCTCTGGGCTGGGGCACAAGCCAGACCATGAACTCCCAGTCCTCACCACGGATGACAACAGGAGCTTGGTCTTTCCCAGCTGAGACCAGGCAGCCTCCCTGTACCCCGCAGTTCCCCTGGGCCTGAATTCAGACTCCAGCTCACTCTGCAGACAGCGTCTGACCAGTTGTTATGTCTCGGGGGGAATGGTGTGGGTCTGCCCTTGCAAGGGTCTCCTACCCTGACACTGGAAGCAGCTGCTCAGCCCATGGGGGAGCACAGAGGAAGGGGGCTAGTTCCCACAGAGCTCTCGCCATTGCTGACCCCAGGCGGGGTTCCCCCAGATGCTCGATCCCTTGCTCAGCTCCTCTGTGTTTGCTAAGCAGCCTTTATATTCAGGCTCCATCTACAGGGAACGGAATAATTTCAAGAGCTTAAAATAGGATGTAGATAGATGTGTTTCGTATTAAATTATTTTTTTAAAGAAGCCAAGGAAGCTGTCTGACACAGATTCCTCAAGGCTTTCCACTCAGAAGTCTGTGCATGTTCCACCAGCAAGCGGAAAGTCAGGGGGTGGGGAGGAGAGACGGTCGTGTAGCCAAAGGGCTGGATTTTGGAAAATGAGAACCTCTGCTCTGCATCGGCCATGCCTTTCACCTTAATGTCATCTCTGCCAGGACAGTAAAACCTTTTGCTGCAGCCATGCCCATCGTTTGCTCACGTCCACCATGCTGTTTCTCTCCCCACTTGTACCTGCAGGTGAGAGATAGGATGGTAGCTGGGGAGGCGAGTATGCGCAGCCCAATCCTGGCCTGCTGGCAGCCGATCCTCCTCCTGATGCTGGGATCCATCCTGTCTGGCTCTGCCACGGGCTGCCCGCCACGCTGCGAGTGCTCTGCCCAGGAGCGCGCCGTGCTGTGCCACCGGAAGCGATTCATGGTTGTGCCAGAAGGGATCCCGACCGAGACCAGGCTGCTGGACTTGGGCAAGAACCGCATCAAGACGCTCAACCAGGATGAATTTGCCAACTACCCTCACCTGGAGGAGCTGGAGCTAAACGAGAACATTATCAGTGCCATTGAACCTGGGGCTTTCAACAACCTCTTCAACCTCAGGACGCTGGGGCTCAGGAGTAACAGACTCAAGCTGATCCCCTTGGGGGTGTTTACTGGACTCAGCAACCTTACCAAGCTAGACATTAGTGAGAACAAAATTGTGATCCTCCTAGACTACATGTTCCAGGACTTGTACAACCTGAAGTCTTTGGAGGTGGGGGACAACGACCTTGTCTACATCTCCCACCGGGCCTTCAGCGGCCTCAACAGCCTGGAGCAGCTTACCCTGGAGAAATGCAACCTGACCTCCATCCCCACAGAGGCTCTGTCTCACCTCCATGGCTTGATCGTGCTGCGGCTGCGCCATCTGAACATCAACACCATCCGGGATTACTCATTCAAGAGGCTGTACCGCCTCAAGGTCCTCGAGATCTCACACTGGCCCTACCTGGATACTATGACATCTAACTGCCTCTACGGGTTGAACCTGACCTCCCTGTCCATCACCCACTGCAACCTGACGTCCATCCCGTACGTGTCAGTGAGGCACTTGGTTTACCTCCGATTCCTGAATCTGTCCTACAACCCCATCGTCAGCATCGAGGGCTCAATGCTCCACGACCTGCTCAGGCTCCAGGAGATCCAGCTGGTGGGAGGGCAGCTCACCACAGTTGAGCCCTTTGCCTTCCGTGGCCTCAATTACCTGCGCATCCTGAATGTGTCAGGGAACCTGCTGAACACCCTGGAGGAGTCAGCTTTCCATTCGGTGGGCAACCTTGAGACGCTCATTCTCGACAACAACCCCTTAGCCTGCGACTGTCGGCTGCTGTGGGTTTTCCGGCGGCGATGGAGGTTGAACTTCAACAAGCAGCAGCCCACCTGCTCCACCCCTGAGTTTGTCCAGGGCAAGGAGTTCAAAGACTTCCCTGATGTCCTCCTGCCCAACTATTTCACCTGCCGCCGAGCACGGATACGGGACCGCAAACCTCAGCAGATCTTCGTGGATGAAGGCCACACAGTCCACTTTGTCTGCCGGGCAGACGGGGACCCGCCGCCCACCATCATGTGGTTGTCTCCCCGGAAGCACCTCATCTCTACCAAAACCAATGGGCGGCTCACTGTCTTCCCTGACGGCACGCTGGAGGTGCGCTACGCCCAGATCCAGGACAATGGCACCTACCTATGCATCGCCAGCAACGCGGGTGGCAATGACACCATGCTGGCCCACCTGCACGTGCGCAGCTACTCCCCAGACTGGCCCCACCAGCCCAACAAGACCTTCGCGTTCATCTCCAACCAGCCCAACGAGAGCGATGCCAACAGCACGCGCGCCACCGTGCCTTTCCCCTTTGACATCAAGACTCTCATCATCGCCACCACCATGGGCTTCATCTCCTTCCTGGGCGTCGTGCTCTTCTGTCTGGTGCTCCTCTTCCTGTGGAGCCGGGGGAAAGGCAACACCAAGCACAATATTGAAATTGAGTACGTGCCACGGAAGTCCGACGCGGGCATCAGCTCTGCCGACGCACCGCGCAAGTTCAATATGAAAATGATTTAACCAGGCAACGATTTGCAAATAATAATGGTGTTGTTTTGTTTTGGTTTTTTAAAGAACAAATGAACAAATAAAAAATAATTAACAGTGCTACAAACATACCGACCTCTCTCCTTCCACCATGCCCTCTGCCCCTGTCCAAACCCACTGCACCTGCACTGTCACCACCTCTTTCTTCTCCTCTTCTTCTTTATACCAGGAAAACATTCAGCTGATGTCTTCAGGACTCCTGTGTTTGTAAGGACTTTGTCTGATGGACTCTAATGTCAGATATAACTCTGAGAGGGGAAAAACAACAGAGGGGGGAAAGAAAAAGAAAGAGAAAAAGAAATAAAATCAATAAAAAGTTACGAACTTTCTTCTGTAACTTTAATTTCAATAATTATGGATTTTTATGAAAACTTGAAATAATAAAAAACCCTATTTCCTATAGATAGTTGGAATGCAAAATCTTGACTTCTTGATCTGTCCAGTTCTGTACTTGGCAAGTGCTCTTTGTCACCACAGAGGCACTTCCCAGATGCCTTGCTGAGAGCAGCCCCAGGCCAGGGTGAGTCTCCTACCAACACCAAAGGCACCTCCTGCAGTGTCAGGGGCCCTGCACAGCACCAAGAGGAGTTTGACTTTTTTTCACCAAGGACCTGTAACACGCTGCCCTGGTCTAGCTTCAGTGTGCCCATGACCTCAGTGTCTGACCATCAGTAGAAACCTACCTTTACTCAGCAATGGGACTTGGATCAGGAGGTCTGGAAGGTCCGTGTTGTCTCATAGAATCATAGAATGGGTTGAGCTGGAAGGGACCACTACAAAGAAAAGGGAGTAATGGGGTGAAATTGGCCACTGGGCTTCCAGGGGTGGAAGCACAAAACATCCCTGCAAATGGTGGTAATATGGGCCCCAAAGGCTTTTACAGGCCGTACTGAGTGAGCAGCTTCCCATGCTCTGACCGGTGGCATCCTGGCTCACTGAGCCCCAGTGGTGTCTCCCAGGCAGATGAGCCAAGATTTGCCTGCCTGATTTGTAAAGCATCTAAGGAGCCTTCAGGAATCAAAGTCACTGAAAGATGATAAAATGTAAGCAACAGGAACCTGAAGCCCCAACAGGGAAAAGAATGACTTTGCTTTTCTTCCAGCAATGTGCCAATTTAGAAGAACCAACCTGAAGCGTCCATGCTGGTGGGGAGGGGGAATTTTTGCCGGTTTCAGCTTTCTGTTCATCTTCAAACAAAACATCTTGTGTTTCTTTTTCCACAGCAAGTTTCACAAGCTTTGATTTGCTCTTTTCTCATCTCTAACCCATCTTTCTTTTATAATTCTGAAATGAAAACATTTTTTAAAAGCCTTTTGCTTTTGTTTTGCTTTTTAGAAGAGCCAAAGCAAAATGCTCTTCGTGAGCTTCCCCTCCCACCAGTGTTTAACCAACATTTTCAGCGAGGTAAACATGAAACCACAAACACCACCACACAAACTTAGGGAGGAAACTGAAGGCAGGCACACTCCAGGGGCTGCAGATCCCACTGCAGGGGCTCGGAAGTGTTCCCTGAGGAGAGGCAGAGATGCACAGAGGCCTCAGCCCTTGGAGGATGCCAAGCCGAGCATACCTGGGCAAGCACATTGGGCACAGAAATCTCGGAGCCTGACTGCCATGACTGACAGTGACTCAACGAGTGGTTCAGCAGAGAGCAGAGAGATGAAGGGGAGGTCTCTGTGATCCTGGACACTGGCCACTCAGAAGAGCTCCTTACTCAGTTGGATCCAGTTATCCCTTTTAATGCTGTAATGAAAAGAGTTAATTCAACACACATAGATTTAAAAGGATACTAATAACTAAGTCCAATGAGGTATTTGCAGCATAGTTCAGGGCCCCAGCAATCAAAGAGGGAAATCAAGTCTTTCGCTGTCAAAAAAAGCTTGAAAAAAACCAAAAGGAGGGAGAAAATTATTTCTTTTCCATGGAACATCTCAGGATTTTTCCCAGCCCAGCCTTGCCACACAGCCCCACAGCACCCAAAACCCTCCTGGGCAAGGCCCTGCTGCTGCCCTATGTCCGAGCTGCAGCTTGAATCACTCGTTAGCGAGGGTGCCCAACACTTTGTGGCACTGCTGCCTGCTACACACTTTGTTACCCACACTGATATTTTAATCTTGGATGCTTTGTGAGCTGGATAATTTATTTTCTTTTTCCAGTCACCATGTGATTGAAGCAGATGGGTGGAGGTGAAGAAAAGCACCTCGGAGCGGCCAGCAACTCAGCTGAGCCACTTTCATGGCTGGTAAAGATGAGAAAAAAACGAAATCCAAAGAATAAACTCTCTTTCTCTCCTTTGCTGAGATTTACAGTCTGTTTCTATTGCAGTTTAATCAGGGGTGAGAGAGCAGAGGCTGGGTTCCAGCACTGTTCTTCAGGGAACCATGGCCCACGTGTCAGAGCCAGACAGCACTTCCACTGGTTTCTTTCGAATAAGGATAAATACAAGAGGTAGCAAAAAATCAGGAAGAGATATGCTTAGGACATGCCTTAACTCCTCTGCTTCGCAGACTGGGAGGCCCCTGGGTACTCCATGACCAGGTGTGTGTGTGGGGCTGCAGGAGGGAGGAGGATGAGGGACTCATCAGCACTTCCAACCTGGGAATATCATCTGCCCCAGGCCTTTCCTTCCCCACCAGCTCCATATATCCTTCCACCGCCATGGCCCACGGCTGGCTCTTCCCTCTGCCTCCGAGGTGGGTGCAGGGTTATGAGCACCCTGTGGGACAGACATTTACAGCCACCAACTCCCTGACCCTCCCATCAACCTCTGTGCCCTCTCAGCTCCTCTCCATGGATCACCAGAGGCACATAGAGCAGCACAAAGCACCAGGTTTGAGACTGACACCTTTGCCTACGCAGGAGTGAGGGTGACCAGAGGAGAGGGGACTGGGCTGGCCCTTTGCCCCCCTGAGACCCACAGCCACTCGGCTGCCTGCCTGTAGCCCCTGGGTTCTCTGCCTGCAGCTCCTCAGCTCCCTGCTGGGCTTGCTGCCTTCCCCTGCTTCTATCAGGCCTTATCACACTTAATTTTACTCCTTCTCTCACTAACTGCCCTCTGTCTCTTATCTCTCCTTCAGAGCCAATATTTTACTCTCTCCCTTTTTTCTTCCTTATCGCTCTCTTTTTTCTTTTTTTTTTTTTAAATACTTTCTGCCTTCTGTGCTTCTGCTTGCTCTCCTGCCATTGCTCTCTGTCAAGAGCTCTTCTCTCTCCACCATGGCTGTGCTTCCTGCAGCCCTCCGCACACATTTCTCCCCCGTGTCTCTGCCTCTCCTGTCCCCGGGCAGGGGTCTCATCCCGCTCCCACCACGGCAAGCAGCACAGTGCCACGGACCTTTTCTCCTTTCTCCCTTGCCCCCCCTTCTTTTCCCACCTCCCCCTTCCTCACTCCCCACATGCTCTCCAGCGCTGCCCAGTTTGCCAGAACACAGGGCAGGGACTTTGCAGTGCAGTTCCTTCCACCAAGTTTTTGCAGGACACGATGGAGGAAAAGGGATTTGAGAAACAGCGACTCAGTGCCCGGAGGGGATGGCTCCAGGAGCAGTCCTGCTCCCCCTCTCCATGGCCCTGCTGAGGTACAGGAAAAAACAGTCCTATTCCTTCCTTCTCTTTTTCCTGGGTCTGTATCTGCATGCTTATGATAGATTTACTGGGATTCTATCAGTTTATTATTAAAATCCATAAATTTTACTAGGTCTTTTTCTTATTTTCCATAATCCCCAGGATTCAAGGCAGTCAAATTTTAACTGGAAAGTATGGGCTGTGCAGTTAGGTCCCAGTGAAACGGGGTATGCTTTATTTCCCAAGCCACCGCCATTGCTGGCGGGGTGAAATACTTTCCCGTGAAAGAAGTTTTTCCTCAGTTCCCTTTAAAGCAACACCCTTACCTGAGCAAAGGATCAGAGGAACAACACAAACCTTGACTGAAACACAGTGTCCCCCACCGCTGTGTTTTGTTCCCATCCTGAGGTTTCTAAGCAGAGTTTCCCTGTGGATTTGGGGAGGTGCTGAGGGTCTCGGGGTGATCAGCCTGGCAGGTGGGGGTCCCTCTCAGCTGCCCCATCTCAGCTCCCATCACCGGGCAGTGGGTAGCTCCAGCCCCTCCAGGGCTTTCATCGTGTCTGTTACAATCCAGATAATAAGACATTTCATTTACATGAGTAAATTTATTCCAGTGGCACTTTAATAACAAAATCAATAAAACTACACTTCCCAGCAGGGCTTTATCATATGTTAAAACTCCAGCATATTGCCAGGATAGACTAAATTCCCTCCCTGAAATAAAGTGCAAAGTTTAGAAGACAGATGACACCATTTGTGGCACTAGTAGGATAATATCCTAATAAGTTCATGGCCATCTGGGCACTTCAGAGTTGTCACACACTGCACTTGGTGGCCACTGGGAACTTCCCAATGACAGTGAGAACTGGAATGAGCTCCTGGGGCTCACAGTGCAGATGTAGGGAGCGTAGGCTCTGCAGCACAGCCCTGTGTCATCAGAGCAGTGAGGCATCCATGCGCACAGACCAGACAGAGCAGAATGCCTACATGGGAACATCGTGGTTATCAGTGCAGGTGACCTTATCTGTGGTGGCTCTCTCTGAAAGAAGCAGTTCTGATCAGGAATACTAAGCATCTGGCTTGGGGACCAGCCACTCCATGTGGTGGGGACCAGGCTGGCCTCTCCCAGTAAAGCTCCTTGGTGGCACCACTAAGCTAGAAAAGAGATGGGACAGTGAGGGAAGGTTGTTGGTCCTGCAAGCCCAAGGGGCAGCAGCACCCTGGGAAAGGCAGCTGCCCAAGGAAGCATCCACGCAAGGGGACAGTTGCTGCCCTGCCTGGTGCTGTGCACCCCTCGGTGCAGATCTCACCCCCTGAGTCCTGCATGGGGCTCTGTGGCTGCACTCACATGGGCCATCCCTCTCACTCCCTCCCCACCTGCATCCTTCTCAATTACCACCTACTGCTTCATTGCTGTTTCCCATATTGTCACACTCCAGCACCTTGCCTGACATGAGATTATGGCTCTTCCCTCCTCCATCATCCTCCCAGGCCGTCATCCATCAGCTCTCCAAACCCTGCCCTGTTCCCAGTCATTCCCATCTGCCAGTCAGCCACTTCCCACCAGCTCTCTTCTCCTCATCCCTTCAGCTTGTGCTTCCCAAGCGTATCAGTGTTCCCCAGCCTTGAGTGCTGCAAAAGTAATTAGCTCACTACAAAGGCTGAGGAATAATTAGGGACTCCACTGAAGGCTCAAAACTAGGGCATCTCGCCTTAAATAAACGCGAGCAAGTGTCTCTGTGCTCTGCTGACAGCCTGCCATTGCTTCAGGCAGATGATTACACGACTCACCGTCCCTCTGCTCCCATTCCAGGCATGTTCACCCAGAGGTGCCTCTGCCTTCATCTCGCCCTTTAGACAGGTGCTTTCTGAGTTTTTTGGCTCACGTCCCTGCCCCTAAAGCCAGCTCCTCCTCAGAGCTCCACAGCTTGCCAGGCACCAAAGCATGCAGGCAGCATTCCTGGAGCTGCTGGTGCTGCAGGTTTGAGTGCTGCCTCCTCAGCGATGCTCCATCTCTGTCAGGGGGAAAGCTAGAACCAAGCATGGAAACTAGCAATAAAAACATTTGCAAAACTTCTTTCCAGTTGCCTCTGCTGGGTAGAAGAGAGGCTAAAACAGCCTTTCCTCTGAGCAGTTCCCCTGTGATGGGCAGGAGTTTGCCTTGCCCCATACTGGAGTCCCTAAAGACCAGGCTGATACAAGAGGAGGATTTGGGGGCTGCACAGGTCCTCCTTCCTTGCTCACAGACCATGTGGGCACTCCCCACTTAGGCACGTGGAGTCCCTGGTGACACACTGGGGTTCCCTGTGCCTTCCACTGAGAAAATCCCTTTCCCTCCTGCCTCCACCAGGTGATGAGCAGGAGATGGAGTCAGAGGTGGCCCACAATGAGGTGTCTCTGACCTTTACCACCCTCTTATCTTCCAGCACTGGGATCGATCCCTCCTCCAGCCGTTGTCTTGTGCCTGAAAAGCTCCACACGGTTTTGGCACTTACTAATGATATTTAATAAATATTTAAATGATTTAAATATTTCAATAATATTTAATAAATCTGGGAAAGGTCCACACTCTGAGAAGGGCCATGGACCCATGGGGTGTCTGTGGCAGAGGGAAAGCCCAGGTGAGTACCGAGTAACCCCAATAACCCGCCTTCTGTGCAACCCCTCCCAGTCTTGGGCAATACAAGGTCACAGAGCTTCTGAGCCATGCAGTATCTGCACCATTGCTTTCTTTGTTTTAGTCCTTACAAACCTTTCTTCCTCAAAGTCATCTGATTTCATTTTGTAATGTACTCGTGCCCCTGGTCTGCAGCAGGAATCGTGGCCGTGGGTGCCACCCCTGGATGCTGCTCGCGGCCACTACCAGGGTGCATTTGCTCAGCATACCTTGCACTGCACATATGAAATTACACTGCAAATGCAGCACCCTGATTTCCAGCTCTAAAGGGTTAAGGACTTACAGAGAGCAGGTGAAGCTGGGCAGAACTGGCAGGGCTGGATCTGCACCCACAAAGGGACTGGAGCAGCTGCTCCCTTCTTCTAGGTGGCCACTTAAAGGGACAATGCCAAGGACGATTAGACCCAAGCCTGGACCTGCCTTTTCTTTCTCTTTTCTTTCTCCTGGGGCTCACAAGTGTTGACAATTCAAACAGATGAGAGTTCAGGACAAAAAGCAAGAGTGAGAGCTTCGAGCACCTTCAACCCCTAACAACCCCCTAACACCTTCTAACAACCCCTCCCAGGTAGACTGCTGAGGCAGCTTAACATTGCCTGCTCCACGACAGCTCCATGGCAGAGGAATAGACTCAAAGCTTTTTTAATTCCTGTGTTTCTCTCTGAGCATGGTTTCACACTTACTGAGTCTGCTCACAGTACATAAATCCTCTGTGGCAGAGGCATTTTAGGAATAAAACTTCCACCTGTGCCACCTTACATCAGGCTAAGAACAGAAGCAGGCCCGGGCCGTTTATCTGAAACAAACCTCCTTGGTTGGGTACCCAAAGCAGAACTGTGATGAGGAAGAAGAGACAAAATCACCTTAGACAAACACTCTTGCCCAGTGACAAGAAGGTCCTGCTCTGGTATCTTCCAAGGAGAATGAGAAGAGCCCTGAAAGTCTGAGGTGTTTTGGGATCTGCATGGAACTGGAGGTTCCTTCCAGCACAAGGCCCTCACAAATGGATACTCAAGGCAGCAAACAGACAGACATCTTTATCCTGCGGTACAAATGGAGCTGTTCTTGTCTTTCAAACAGCCACCTAATCATTTTTAAGATCTCTGCTTCAGAACTGTCTTTTTGATAAAACTAATCACAGACTTAAATTACAGATAAATACACAATATTAAAACAACACTTTGAAAAGGAGGAAAGGAGTGCTCATTTTCTCTGCTTTTTTATAGCACATATCTTGGGCTATTTAACCGTAGAGCTTATGGATCTTCATTCTGACAGCTTTCCTTTCTTTCAGATGTGGCTTCCACAGATTTTGCCTGGGTTTCTTTCCCCGCTCTGCCTCCATTAACCGAATTATTGCAGTAGTCGCTGTCTCCAGTGGAGCATAAGAAGCAGGCATGCTAAAGCTGTATGAACACACACAAAGGAATCAAGCTAGTGCTTAGAAGGCTAGACCCAAAGGCATCTACACAGGGAATAAGGGACTCACAGGTACCTGTGAAGAATCTGGGCTATAATAGCTCAACAAAGAAGAGGAGCTGAAAAAAATAAAATCAAAGCTGCAAGTGGCTCAAGAGACCCGTTGAGGACAGAGGTCTGTGCCCACAGCTCTGCTGGTCCTTGTGCTGCCAGCCAGAGGGATGGAGCTGCTGTTGGGCTGGTGCTTTCAAGCACCACACAATCCAGGCTCGTGCTGACTTCTTCTGCTCTGCAGGGAACAATGGCTTTGATCAACAGAAGATTGCTAAGTTAATTGTAATGATATTCTAATAAAGCTAGGGAGATTAATTACGGCTCTTTATCAGTGTTGGCCCTCTGCCAAGGGTTTGCAAAATTGTTTTCCTCTGTTTCTTGTCATTTGAATTTAGGAGAAGAAAGAAGGAAGCTGGGCACCTTGTTTTCCTGCAGCAATCAGGCGTGTGGCCTCGTGCCCTGCTCACGCTCGCAGCTCGACGCGCTGATGGAGGGGAGCGGGGGTGCAGACAGGAAAGCAAATGGAGAGTGACAGAGCAAACCAATTAGACATGATGCAGCACAATTATGCTCCCAGTCAATAAGTGGCTGGTGCAGAGAAGCACAAAGGAGCGAGGCGATGGCATGCAACCACAGACGTGGCTCCACAGCGGGTGAACCTGAGGCGTGTGACACCTTTCCAGGCTGGGGGAGACAAGACACACACAGTGCTGGCCATAAGGGCTCACAGAAGCAGTGCTGGCGTGGGGCAGCAAAGCCCTGTGGCTTCATTCTTTCCCACACCACAGCAGCATAGGAAAGTGAGCGTCCAGAGAGCAGCCAGGGAACATGAGGCGCAAACCTTCCTATTTCACTTGACAAATAGCTGTTTCTTCCAGGGAAGATTTAGCAGTGCCCAGGCAGGTGAGAGACAGACCCGCAAAGGAATGATCCGAGCTGGAAGGCAACAAATCAATCAGGCAGAGCCGCCTGACTTGCTCAGGGAGAAGGGCAAAGAAGCCCTTCTTGCAGCCGGCCAGCACACAGTGTGGTGGTGGAACAGGGAAGGAAACATTCTCCTCACACAAACCAGAGCTAAAATAATCCCACCAGAAACTTCCTACCAATGGGTCAGGGCTCAGAGCTTTGAGGAGGAGACATGCCACTATCTAAGCTATGCCTTCAGCTTTTCCATGGGCACCCATAGGACACACAACTGATCCAGAGGCTTTTCCCTGAACGGCTCTAGGCAGATGGCACATTGCTATTGCTCATGAAACCATGAAGACAGACTGGAAGCCTAGATTAAGATTTTAGGTATTATTCTTGCCAAACGGAACAAATCCAGGTTTTACGCACCAGGCTCGGGCAGGACCGGCCCAGCAAGGCCCCTGCTCTGTCTGCGGCAGTAGGGCTGGCACGGGGAACGGTGCATTCCCAAATGTGTTCATCCAGGATGGGTGGCAAGGGAGCACCAACCTCCACAGGCAACACGGCCACTGACCGCCTTCAACTGCCTTTCCAAAGCGCACTGAGCACTTTTTGCCTGCAGAAGGACCAGAACACGACACCAGCGTCCTCTCTGTGCTAAACCAGAGGACTAAGAGCAAGGTCACAACAGGGTAAGAGCAGGGTCTGTGTTTTGTACCATCAACCCTGATAACCATCCGTATAATTCTTTAGGGTTTGCAATGAGCCATAAAACTATCTCACACCCAAAATGTTTGCTCCAACTGAGAGGAAAAATTGCTGATCTAAATACTTTTCTCCTAGAACATGACAGAAACAATTATTCATTTAGGCTTTTGTAAAGACTATTGAGTTTGGCAAAATGCTGTTCCAGTGGCAAAATAACTAGGAAAAAAGTTTCAAAAACATTTAAAAGCCCTACTTTTTTTTAGATAAGGAAACTCCAGTTTTCCCATTTCAGAACAAATCCTTACCCTGAATCTGAGTTCATCTTAAATACAAAGAAACAAACAAAACATTACGATAACAATTCCGAAGATGAACAACACTAGAAAGCAAAGTGCTGCAGAACCTTCCATCAAATCCTTCCATCCCAAGAATATTTGTCCTTTTATACAGATTCTGGGTGGCCAAAGTATTTCAGCAGCTTAAGACACTCCTTAAGAAGAAAATGGAATTTCCAGCTGCCTGGGGCCATTATCCGTGCCTGAGACAGTGCTGGTCCCGGTCCCTCTCAGAGGGCCGGGGTCAGCACCCACTGCTCTGGCACACACTACCCGAGATTCCCTATAAATAAAATTATCAGCATCGGCTCTCATGTTCATTTCACAGGCGGCTGCTCTGCTGACAGGTTTCCCATAGTGCTACTGTGTCTTGTCAGCTTTATACTCTCAGGCCAACGCCAGCTCACCAGCTCTGATGTATATACATAAAAATAAATGGCTCAGAAACCCCAGTAAAGTGACAGATAACATATTGGGACCTGGCTTCAGAAAATAAGCTTCTTTATGGAACCTCTGTGCCTCCAAATTTGATTTAAGCCATGCGGGCTGCCTCTTGGCGATGGTTTGGCGAGGAGGGCTTGCTCGTGCTCACTTCCTGCAAGCAGTGAGGGCACAGTCGCTGGTTAAGAGCTGCCTTTAGGGCTCCTGCCCTAGGACTGGCAGCATTAGTGTTAGAAGCAGAGAGCAGAGCTCCCTGCAGCATTTGGTTGATGTGATCTTCCTCTACCTCCTACAGGTGCTCAGTGTTTTTCCCAGTGGCCACCCCAGCCAAGTCCAGTACCTGCCCCTCCTGCCCACCTCAGGGAAGCTCTTCTCATCCTCTCCGACCCTCATAACTCCCCTCCTTGTGCTTTCTGGCCTTGCCCAAGACAGAGGTAGCTGCAAAGAGCTCAGGGCTTCGGCAGCTGACAGAGCACGTGAAGTTAAACCAGACAGTGCCTAAAGGCACTAAAGTGTGAGCTTCAATGGGGAGTGCTCCTGATGGCATGAGCAGGTTCTCGTGGTAGCCTCTTTGCTCTGGGCTGCAGATGGTCCTTATTCAATCTCTTTCTAGAAGAGCTTCCTTGCAAACAGGGATAATCCTTCATTTGATGTTTGCTCCCTTGGATATCACTGTTCACAGCAAGCACTGCAATTTGTGTTTATTCTTGCCAAGCCATGTTTATTCTTGAGCCGCTTTGATTGTTACAGTGAAGGCTGGGATGGCTCGCTCAGTCAAAGTGCCTGTTTCCAGGGGGCTAATAATGAGAGACTGTCAGTCTGGAGGCACAAGGGAAAAGATCACAGCCCCTCCTCTCTTAGCAAACAGTCAGCTGCTGCCAGACCCCACGCTTTGCTCTTCTCAGTCTTTGATATGCAGCTGGGAGATCCTTCACTCCAGCCTCAAGCGGAGGTGCCAGTGGGATGCCAGCCCCACTGCTGTTCCTGCAGAGGGGTGTAGAGACTCCTCGAAAAGCCTCACAGATGCAGTGTATAAATGCCACGAGACCCAGGGGTTCAAGCAGCCGTGTGCCATGCGTGGGACAGATGCCTGCTATGGGGTGAGCCCAGCAGAGCCTGCGTGGTTGAGCTGGGCTGCTGGGACAGATACAACAGAGCTCCTGACCCTGGAAAGCGTTTCAGAACAACCCATGGACACAGAGAGTTCCTGCTGCAGGTGGGGGGTCATTCACTGCAATGTCCTGCCCCACGACTGGCGCACCCAGCAACTCCTGTCCAGCTCCCAGGAGCAGAAGAAACCCCTGGCTAACTGCTGCCAAGCATGAGCCTTACTTGGAGAGGAAGAATTCACCTGCAAGATGCAAGATCACGCACAGAAACCTGCTGCAGCACAGCAAGGGGATCTCGGGCTCAGATGGCAACCATGAGGCTCCCCCATTCCTTGTTCCAATCTCCAGGCCTTCATCCCATTCAGATTTTAATCAAACCTTACATTATGCTGTCATTTGTCTGGGGCTTAGTGCTAAGGAGGGCTGTGGGGGAGGTTTCCCCTCAAATTAAATAATTAAAATGTTTTTCTCCAGCTAAATAATTTTAATTCCTCCCCCCAGCAGACCACTGGCAATAAATATTTAATACATTCCTTGCATCACTGCATCCAGCAGGTTGCCATTTTAGAAATCATTTTATTGCGTGTATTTTTCTTCTTTTAATTCCAGTCACCCAGTAACGAACCACTGCAATAAATAATCAAAGGCAGGGGAGAAACAGGGCAGCGAGGATGCTTCAGGAGAGGCGTGTGGTGCCACCTGCATGGAGAGGCAGTGATGCAGGGGAGGGATGCATCCCATGTTGGCAGCCACTGTCACTCCTGCTTGGTGCTGACCGCTGCTCTCCTTAGCGCTGCAATCCCGGCAGCAGATTTGGGTTACCCAAATGACAACTCTGGAAGGGACACAGTGCTCATCCAGCTCCAGTGCAGAGCTCCACCCTGCCAATACTCTCTCTGGCAGGGGCCAGCAGTAAATGCCAGAGGACAGGTGTGAAAGCCAGCCAAGCATGCACTGAAACATCCCCAGGACACTCCTCCTGCCACCAACAATCTGCAGCTGAAGGACTTCCCGAGTCAGATACCCTATCTCTCTTTTGAAAGCCCTCAGTGCATTTAGTTTTATTTTCTTCCAGGAATTTCTCTAATTACAGGGATAGCCTGAGCACTTCTTAACAGTTCTCTGTTCAAATCAGCCACTGATTTCCAGGTGGAGGTGCCTGCTGTGCCTGCGGCCATAGGCAGGCTGCCAGGGATGCTGGGGGCAGCAAGGGGAATATGTGGGAGCAGAGGTCAGAAACTGACCTCCCGTGCTGTTGGAAGGTGGAAAAGTGGGAGCCCCAGCCCTCCACTGCATGGCCAGATCCTGCCATCCCCACAGCCACCAGGCTCACAGCCCCAGTGGCCTCGCAAGGAGGGGATTAGCAGCTCCTGCAGCTGCCACCACAGCCAGCCTGGTGAATGGCATTAGCAAAAATGAATAGAAATACTACATGAAGCTAATAGGATCTGAGGGGAGCTCCTTAGATGAGTTGATTTCCAAATTGGACTGACTTTAACTCCACATAAATAAAAATGAATGCTTATAAAAGATGGTGGAAAAATCCATAAGGCCAGATGAAGGCACTGATGCGTTTTTCTCTCCCTCCTGTACTTGCAGGGCTCCACACGCTGCTCAGGATCATCTCAATCCTGTCCCTGCTCCAGATTAGTCCAGGCAGGTTGTATCTGGGGCCTTGGTCTGCAATGGCAAATACTGTCCTGGGGTGTCCAGGGAGGCTCACTGGCAAGGTTCATGGCCAGGGAAGCTCCCCTGGGCCAGCTCCAGGCAGCAAGCAAGGTGGGGCAGGGGCTCAATCTGTCCCCCCACCAGAACTGAGCTGTACAAACCCAGTGCAAAGCCAGCCTCCATCTCTGCTGCCACAGAGGGTCCCTTTCTGGCACTCGGACATCGCTTTTCACTAAAGCTGGAGGGACATAAAATCTCCACCCAGCCTACCAAATTCAGCTTGAATTCACCACTGCTTTCCTAAAGCAAGGCATCAGGATAAGCACACATCACACAGGCATGCAGCCAAGAGGATCTCCCAAGCTTGTGTTTCTTTAGGCAGCCACTGTTAAGAAAAGGCCCTGCCTTGAAGGTCTTCAGCCCAAGCAGAAATGGACAAGAACCAGCAGGAGAAAACAGGGTCGCTGCCTGACAGACAGGTGGCTCCCACACTTGTGCCTGAGCCCTCATCACCAGTTTGGGACAGAGGCTGGCAAAGAGAGGTGAAGGGCAGGGACACATTTCTGCAGGGTGCATCTATCTAGGAGCTCCTCTTTGAGCCAGAGGTGCTGGAGCAGAAAACAGAGCTGGGAAATACGGTGAGTGCTGGCAGAGGCTGTCACTGGCAGCTGACTGACAGTGAGAAGCCACGTGTGGAGAAGGACTCTGAGGTTAACAGCAAAGAAAACTGTGAAAGGGCTGGAGAGCAGAGACAGGTAACTGCTGTTTGCCAGCAGGAACCAGCAAAAACAAGTAAAGCATGGGTGACACAAGCAAAATGACAGGCATGGAAAACGATCCTTGCAGCAGAGCTCTGAACAGGCAGGAGTAGGAGAAGATTGCATTTGTCAAGGCCAGAGAAAAGGATGTTGAGGGAATTGAGCCGTGAGATGATGACACTCCAGATGAGAGTTTTAGCTGTACCTTAGCAACCTGAGGCAAGGGAACGAGGCAGGCCAACACAGGCATCTCCACAGACAACACTGCGTTGGCCCTTGGAGCGGGGCAGACTTCAGGTACCCATGGAGTGCTTGCACATGGATGCTGAGATCTAGGCTCAGGCAGAGGACTGGGCTCTGGGAGCCATTCCTGAACCCAGTCATCTGGTGGCATGATAAAGAGTTTCAGACAGAGGAGACGAATGAAAAGATAGACAGAAAACCAGGAAAGATGATTTGGGTTGCCAAGGGAGGACAGGTCTCCAAGATGTCTGTGGGATGAGGGATCAGGAGGAGGGAAATGTTCTGCCAATGTGGAGCTGTTGCCAAGGAGAGCTTATCAGCATCAGGGAAAGCAGGGCACAGGGCCAGTCCTGTGCTTGAACCAGAGGACCAGAAACAGACAGGAGTCATTGACCGTATGTCCAAAAACCTATGAGAACTGGGGGGAAGAAAGGAGTCGGTGAGAGCTGATGGGGTCTAAGGTAGAAGGGAAGAAAAACAGATCTGTCTGGGAAGGGAAGATCAAAGGGAAAAGACACAGGGAATCACAGTGCATGGAAAAATTCGCTGCATTCCCCAAGCAAGCTCAGCCAAGCCTCCTGCAGGCACCAGGTGAGAGGCATCAGGAGCTAAAGCCCTAAACTAGCTGACACCAAAATCCTGGTAATGGCAGCAGGTGCCCTGGAATTGGAGGTCTGGCCTCCCAAAAATACTAACAAAGCCTTAAATACCCATTTCCTCCACATAAATAACACCGTCTATAACTCTGGCTTTACATGCAAATATTTACAAGGCAGAGAATCTACAAAAGATAAACAACTTCTGGGCTACTTGGGACAGAGACAAGGCGCTCAAAGATGAGTTTCTCTTGCCTAAAGTATGCAAGGTCCCTGGAAAAGAGGGATGGGTCCATGGACCTAGAGAACTAGCTGGTACTGGAGGCCACAAGCCAGACAACACCAACCCCAAGGAACCAGTCCCAAAAATACGAGCAGCCCTGACAGCTGGGGAAGCAACAGGCACACAGCAGCTGCAGTGTTTCTCAGATAAGATCATGCACAATTTTGGATCCATAAAAAAATGCAAAGCTTTTTGACCCAATTCAGGAGTGAACAAAAACAACAAACCCAGACCCGTGTATTAAATCCTCCAAGGTTTCCGTGGCACTGAAATTCAGAGCAACTTTCTAGGAGCAGGGAATTCCCGCTGCATCCCTCCTCTGCACTCACCACTCATTATTCTCAGCGTGGTAGTTCTTCTACCATTTCCAGGAGTTGCTTTGAGCTGTTTTCCGCTCAAAACGTTCTGTGCAGTGAATCCAGATTGGACTTGGTAGGCAAGGATAACAGGAGGCTGCAAGCAGGAACAAAAATCCCTCATCACACACACATAGCACAAAGGTACCTCCAGCCTCAAAGAGTTTCCCACCTTCAGTCCAGACCTTGCAGACTTCTCTTGCAGACTTCTTCTGAGCTTTATTGGCCAAGTTATATTGAATTTAGCAGTGCGGGGCAGTGCAGGATCAAGGCCTTGTTGTGTGAGGGACAAATACATCTGGGAGCTCGGGAGTGGTGCAGGACACAAGTGGGCACCCACTCACCACTCCAGTGCCTCGGCGCATCGGAACGGATCAAACACAAACCCACAGGAGAGTTCTTCTCTGAAAACCCTGTCGTGGCTCCTCCAGAAACAAAGGGCGATTACAAGGGAAGAAGCCTATCTCTGCCGGGGGGAAATCAGACTGCTGCTTCCCTGTTTGGGCCGTGTCCTACCGTGTTCCAAGTCAGCGTGGCTGGGCATGGGATGGATGGCTTGCCCATGGCACAGCTCGGGGCTTGGACAGGTCCCCAGCCCTCTCTTAGGGCATGAGATGCAGGGGAAGGATCTACAGGAGTTTCACAGCAGGCTCAGGCAGGGACAGACAGACATCCAGGACACACTGGGATGAAGGCAAGGGAAACTGTTTATAAAAGAGATGGATTTATCTTTTCACTTCTTACCTCTCACCGCTAAAATGCAGGTTCCAACCCAAAGACATACATGCCAAACTTGGAGTCAACTTTCAGAAAAAGAAGTGAAAATGAAAATTTCAGACCTGACTTACTTTTTTCTGTACATTTCTGAGAGAGAGCACTTTTCACTGAGGAAGTAAGCCAGCATGCACAAACAAGAAGCAAAATGAAATGACCCCAAACAAATGAAATGGATTTTCATGGTTTGTTTCTTCCTTGGGGTATGTGTGAGGAGAAAGGGATCACTGTCAGTCTCCCAGAGATATTCTTTTAGCTGTTCTACTTCAGACACCACATTGAAAAACTGAATTATTCAGAGAGCTCTAATTGCAGCTCGGGAGAACCCTTCCCTTCCTCGTGCACCACCCTGGGCACAAACTGGTATTTTTCTACTGCTTTCCTAAGGGATGCAGTCTCTTCCCACACCCAGAGATCATCATGTACCTATTCCCAACAGCACATCACCTTGGGGGAAGGGTGTGCACAAGTCTGTACATGCGCATAAGAACCTGGTGGGATGGAAGGAAGCACAAGAAATAATGAATCCCCCTGCACTCACTAAGTCCAAACAAATAGACTGAACTGGGAGCCTAATTTGCATTGGTTTGATTGAAGATGTAATTTGCCAATGAATAAATGTGGTTGCATCCAAATCAAACCTTTGGTCCCTTAGACATTATAACTCTTTCCTCTCTTCCCTCAGGGTTTGCCAACCTTTAAGGCTGACCAAGGATGATGTATTACAAGAAGGAATGGACTTAAATAAGAGAAAGGCAAGAACAGATATAAGGAAAGACTTTGCATAAGGAAAAAGGAGATGTTTAAAAACACCTTACAGAAGACATGCCATCACATAGAATAGTGCTGAGTAGAGAAGACACAAGCCAGCACAAACGAAAGAAGAATTACAGCACAAGATGAAACATCGGTCATTATAGCTGGGGAGGAAGTTACTTGCACCTTACTGAGCAGCTCTGGGCTTTGCTCTGTGCCTGAAGCCCAGGGACGCAGCCATGCTACGAACACTCCAGGGACAAGCATCTCCTGGGTATTAATTCTATCCCCACACAGGCCTCTGCTCCAACTGCAGCCTCCCAGTGCAGAGCAACCCCGGGAAGAGCAAGGATGCTCAAAGCCTCACTTTATGTGAGGGAAATCCATCACAAGGCATGAAAGCCTTTCATTCAGGACAATTTGTTGCAGGAGTTATAAACTGAGGTGCTGAGAAGACAATTGTTAGACCAGGAGTGCTGCAGATTGGGAAGGTGGAGAGGACTGCCCCTGCCAGAGAGCAACTTAATAAACATTCATTGGGTAGATGGGACTGTAAACAGCATATCTGCCTCTGAGCTGGGCATGGGGAAGAGGAGGGGGCAGGGGTAGGCAGCCTCATCTCTGAGCGCTGTTTGTAGCCTGGAGTCATCACTCAAAAGCAAGGACCAGGGCACAGGCAACACCAAGGCCAGAGGAAGGGAGAGAGATTGATTATCCCATAAATCAATCACTGGGCACTGATTACAAAATAAACCACCAGGACAAAGGTCAAGTGCTTTGTTATATCACCCAGCCCACAAGATTTATTTACCACTTGGGCCATGAGTCCCTCCTGTGATCTATTACAGGGAGCTGTAGCTCTGCCTTCCCACCTTTGGGCACGGCTTTTGCCTACAGACACAACCAGCACAGACCTGCAGGCAGCAGCACAGGTCTTAAAAATCAGAGTCAGCTGTAGGACCAGGCAGGTACAGGTCCTGATCCTACAGCAGGCAGGTCAGCCTTGTTGCAGGCACTGGCAGTGGCTGAGGGTGCTCACCAAGATCTCCATCACCACCAGCCCGCCTGGAAGCTGATCAGTTCTCCACAGTGGGAGAATCAGAGGGACATGGTCTCCTCTGGAAAGAGCCACCAGGCCTGGCTGGGTCCACCATGAAGAGACTCCCACGTCCACTGGCTTCAGGGTTCCCTTGCCATTTCTTTCTGGGCTCCAGGAAAGACCAAACCCTTTGAGAGGATCAGCAACTTTTCAGCACGGAAGCAGGGCCTCGCTCCAAATCAGATCTGTGCCCAGCGAAGGTTTCTATGTCCACTTCTACCATCTGAGTTCTGCAACCTTACAGGGAGAGCTGCAGAGACTTGTCTCATAGCACTCAACTGGAATTCAGCCCAAAAATCTTTATTTTTTCTCCCCCTTCCCTTTCTAACTTTGTATTTTAAACACAGGCAGCAATAAGAGAAATTCCTGGGTGTATTGTTCATCTGTTTCCCATAAGCTGCTTGTCACTGACCACGAAAAGATTTTTCAGTCTGGCTCCAAAAATACAAAAAACCTAAAATGGACATTTTTGAGTCCTTTGCAACAAGCAAAGGAGAATAACGTCAGAGCTGTATGATGTGTGTACTCAGAGGGTGGCAAAGAAATACCACAGGGAGGAGGGGAGGTGCCAGCCCTTTAGCCATGGGCAGGGCACCTTCTGCCTGCCTCTGCCCGCACAGCCCGGGCGCTGCTGTGTGGGCTGCGAGTGCAGACAGCCTGGGCCAGGGCTGTCACCACTTCTGGATGTTCCCATGGACCATGAGGCTGTCACCCCATCCCCCTGCACCAGGGGACTCTGCCAAAATGGCTGCTGCAGTTGGAACTTGCCTGGGAGTTTATTTTTTTTCCAAAGCACTGAATGTTTCAACTCCTATTTTAACCCATCTGCCAGCAGAGAGTGGAGGCTCCAGCTCATGGGACCTGCCACACATTCCCACGAGGCACACAGGACACCATCACGTAGAGAGGGGACACTGCACAGAGGGGACAGCTGAGGTGATGAATTGCAACACATAAAATCACAGACTGGTTTGGGTTGGAAAGGACCTTAAAGACCAACTCATTCCAATCCCCACCTTCCACTAGACCGGGTTGTTCCAAGCCCCATCTGGCCTGGCTTTGAACAATTCCAGGCTCCAAGCCTGATGTAAGTCAGTGCTGTCACTAGGAAAATTTCCATGATTTACCCTTGCTGGGGACAGTCCCCCCAGGCACCTTGTGCCCCGGGGTAGGGGGAGGAAGCAGAACCTGGAAAGACCGAGGTGTTGGGGAGAGGGGGAGCAGTTTGGGTGGACACCTGGCATTCAGCGAAGGTCAAACCACCACAGAGGCAGCACTCCATCAGAGAAGTCTCTGTGGAGAGGTGGGCATCTCTACCAGTGGCTGTGTTGATCTCAGAAATGACATTCCCCCCCTCCATGTGTGGGTTCCTCAGAGGATGGTGCTCATGTCCAGAGCTCCATTCTCATCCACAACCACCACCTTGACCTTGGTGAGGAATGGCTGTGATAGGTAGCCAGCCTCTCCTGCACTCTTCCAAGGAACTCAATGGCAAAAATATGTTATTCCAAACATTCATTCCTGAAGGCTTTTGCAAATCCCTTGGAGTCAACAGTACATTACTTTCAGAGCCTGGTATGTCTGCTCCTCTCCTGCAGGGGTTCTGACCTGCACAGACATCAATCACTCCTATCACTTGGCCTGGCTCCGTGTTGCAGATGGTGGCAACAAACCGAGGTCAGAGTGAGGCTCTTACATTTCCCATCCTTCCCCCTACTCCTCCTGGCAGATTTAGAAGTTCACATTTAATCTGAAAGAGGGAAGATGGAGAGGTGCCTCAGCAGCTGCAGTTTCTGTAAATGTCAGGCTACGAAGAGATCTTAGCAAGCCTTAATACACTATGTAAATCCTCAGAGCATGACTGAGTGCTACCAGGGCTTTTTATTCCCCTCCGTGGCAATCGGAGAGACAGGGATTAGAAAGGGAAGTCACCACACAACTAGCTAGTCCCTTGCTTTACCAACCATTGTTTAAAGATAATAATGGGACATATGGGCCTAAGGGTCCATAAAGACACCCAGGCAGAGATGGGCATTCTCCTAAAGGGTGCCAGCCAAAGTCTTTTACCTGCATAAAGCTATTAGGAAGTGCCCAAAGGAGGGCTACAAAGGTGGTGAAGCTGCATGAGAAGTGGCTGAAGTCACTAGGTTTGTTCAGCCTGGAAAAGAGGATACCGAGGTCAGACCTCATCGGGGTCTGCAGCTTCCACACAAAGGCAGCAGAGGAGCAGGCACTGATCCCTGCTCTCCGTGACAGGAACAGCTGGGAAGGCTGGATATTAGGAAAAGGTTTTTCACCCAGAGGGTGGTCAGGCACTGGAACCGGTGCCTCAGGGAACTGCCTCAAGCCTGCCAGAGCTCAACGAGTATTTAGATAATGTCCTCAGGCACATGGCAGGATTGTTGGGATGTCCTGTTCGGGGCCAGGAACTGGACTTCAATGATCCTTGTGTGTCCCTTCCAGTTGAGGATATTCTATGATTCCCTGCTTTAGAATATGTTTGGTGTATGTGCAAGGGGATGAGAGACATGTGCACGCATTTGGCGTGTGCATGGCTGAAAGTGCTCCATGGAGACAGGAGGAGGAGGAGGCACTGCACAGTGTCTGGGTGTGCAGCTCTGTGCTCCTCTTTTTACAACTGCATGCTTACATCATTTTTCTTCCCTTTACATGCCTTTTCTTTTATGCATCAGGAAAGCTCCATCACTTTCCTTTCCTGTAATGATGTTGACCAGATTAAAATTTTTATTGGATTTTACAAAATAATTTCATACATACTATTCCCTGGAGCACTGCAGGGTGGAGGGAAGGGGGGGAGAGAGAAAGACAGAAGAGAGTATATTAAGAATGAGGTGGAAAAGGAAAATATTTTATTTTACACTGAAATGATGTTTCATGAATGAATAATAAGATTAGAAATCTCGCTCTTTTTTTTTCTTCTAAATTTAAATAGTGCTCTTACAAGTGCCCCTGAAACACGGAGGCATGAAAAAGCCACCACTTGAGCATTTCAATAGTCTAGTTCAATAGCAGCTTTGCTTTTCTACAGCTTCCAAGCCTTTTCACCACCTCTCAGCAGTAAGCAAGCCATGGTTAATGGGTTGCCAGGGCCTCAGAAATGGGCAGGAACACAGGGAGAGACCCCAGCCCTCCCGGTCATCTGCAGCACTGTCACCAGTCAGCCCAGAGCACTCCCTGAAGTCTGACTCCTGGTTTAAAACTTGATGCTTTAATGTAAGACCAAACTGGGTGGAGACACCACACTGTCCCTCTCCTGTGGGAATACTGGTCTGGGGTTGGTCCCAGGGACTCCTAAGAGTGTCTCATTGATGAAGCCACAAAGACAGGAGGTTGTGTTGGTCCACACACCAGGCTCTTGGTTCCTAGCCCTAGTCCCTAGCCTTGGCCAATGACCCCTGGATGAGCCTGATGTGCCCCAGGGGAGCTCATGGAGCAGGGCAGACCTCTGGGAATCCTGGGGCAGATGAGCCACAAGAGACAAAGGAAGCTTTGAAAGCAGTGCCATTTTTCTACTCTTTTCCTACTTTGCCAAGGCAATGCCCTAACAATAATGTTTCAGGCATAGAATTGTCACTGGTCTTTCACTCTGGTCCCTAGAAAGAATTCAGGTCTTTGCTGTTTGAGGAATGTTGTGGGGATGATTTATTTATGCAGTTCCATTTCCACATATTTAAATTAGATTGCAACCCCCTGGCCCAGGGGCTAGTTGTTGCCTTCCAGAGAAAGGTGGGCACTCCTGCAACAGGCAGCTTTGCACCCTTGATCCCAGTAAAATAAAAAATAACCCAAAAAATCCTTTCCTTGGAGCTCAACATTTGCTTCAGGTGTCGTTTTAGGAGTACCCCCAAAGGGCTGGCTTGTTTGGAAATTTAGTTTCCCTGGTGGCTGCTTACGAAATAAATATTTCATTGCTGCATCAATGACTCACCAGAACCCTCCCAAGGGGCAATAAGTCTCTGAGCTGAACCTGATGCCAGCTGAGTGAGTGAAATCAAGGTGAGGGATAAAGTACCTTACTCTGTGGGCACTGCTCACGGCCAGCAGCTGAGACCATCTGCTAGTTCCTTCTCTCTAGGTGGTTCTCAGGGTCACAGTTCTGGAGGTATTCAAGTTGTCTGAGTAACCTTTATTATATGTTTTAGATTCAATCTGTGGGGCAAGGGTTGAACCTTCTCCCAGCTTTGTGTTCTCTAGCAGTTGCTGTTACACATTTTGCCACAGGTTTTAGTTTTATCCCTGCAGGGAGCATTCAGATAAACTCCAGATCAGACCACCTCTGCGGCCCCCCTCAATACTGGCGTGCTGCCACTCGCCTGCCCAGGACAGGACTGCTGTTTTACACAGCATTCTCCATATGCTACAGGTAGCAGTGAACAGGCAAAGCACCTGACCCCCAGCAGTACTGAGTGCCACCCCTGGGATTCCGGAGGGCTCTGCAGCCTGCCCTCAGAGTGCCATCCCTCCTGCTCCTGCCATTTCCCACTGCGCCGCTGTCCTAAGAGCATCCATCCATGTGATTTCAGGATGTATCTGTCACCCAGCACATCTTAATCTCGACTTCAACACTCTGTATTCCTTCATTCCCATTTGAACCCCTCCTGGGCAAAGGCTGGGGGCCGACCACGGTTCATGCAGGCTCTAAGCAAGCTGCCCCAACCGAGAGACTGGCAGAGCAGAGATCAGGCAGCACGCAAGAGTATCTTGCAGAAAGTGATTTGCAATGTAGTGAATAGGTAACTGATAAATACTATGTGAGAAAAGCCCAAGCCCTGGATAAAAATGGCTCATGGTGTTAAGCTCTGTCCATCGCCCCAGAAACGGAGGGCACCTGCTGCCACGATTACACTGCCCCACACTCATCACAAACCCCTCATTCACTCCTGATTGACTTTTGAGTTAAAGAGCCTGGCAAAGAAAAGAAGGCTATAAAGCCTCCCCAAGAGGCAGAGGAGAGCAGTTCATCATGCAGCCTGAGTGCAGTGAAACACAAAATGGCAGTGGCTCCTGCAAGCAGGCAGAGCCAGCTCCTGCCTCCACGCTGCACAGATGCCTCAGCCCCGGCTCAAGAGGTGGACAGGAAATTAGGAACATTAATTTCTACTCTGTGATGGGCAAAAAGATAAGTCCCCAGGCTCTAACCACATCTGGATCTTTCTGGAACTCAGGCCTTAATCTATAGAAAGAAGACTAACTCTCTCCCAATTTTACTCTTCCCGGTTTGTGAGGAGATAGACAGGCACAGGCCCTCTCTGCCAGGTGAGCCAGGTCACGCATAACACACAGCTCTAGGAGTCTCACACACGTCTGCAAGCCTGCTTCCAGCCCTCACAGCTTCCTCTCCTCCCCTAGGTGCTGCTGGGAAGCCTCCAGGCTTTGAAGCTCACATCTGCATATCAGCAGCCCTCCATCCAAGCTCCCTGGAGCACCTGCCTCACAGCCAAGGGCTGTCACCAGCTCACTGGCCACTGACTTGGCTTGTGTCTTGTCCCTAAATCACACATGCAGATGGATTTAAACACATCAATTGGTTTCCTAATCTCGCATCTCCCTGTGAGCAGGGGCTGGAGCTGTCACAGCTAGGTTTACACAGGGACAGACAGGAGAGCCATGAATTTGGGAACTGATCCCAGACCAGTGAGGAGGGACAGGTCAACATCAGCTCCCACCAACCCCTGCCATCAAGAGCCATGTTTTAAAGGCAGGGATTTGGTAGCCAGGGTGTAAAAAGAGCCGGTAGCACACACTACAAAACAGCACCATCACAAGTCACATCTCTTGGCCTCCACCGAGGCAGTAGCATATTAACTGGGTCCTTTGGCACACAGAGGAAGCTTGTGCTGTTGCTGCTTCATCCTGGATAACAAGGGCTTTAATCTCCAGGTTTGTCAACTTAGCACCTTGCCAGAACTAGGACTCATTTTTATTATTAAAAAATAATGCATATTTATCAAACCTAGTCAGGCAGTGGGAGGGGGAAACAGCTGGCAGCAGCCTCCCTCTCCCCATCTTACATGTGCTTGCCATTTTGCACAGTTTCAACAGCTCTCCAGCTCTGGTCCTTATAATTACGATGAAAAACCCCTCGCACTCAACCATAGTACCTCACAGCCAAGATACCAATATGTTTCCACATAAAATCCTCATTCTAAAAAACCTAAAATTTCTCAGCGACTCTGCTTTAAACCCATCCTCCCCCTTACATCATTGTATTCACATGGCATTCAATTATTTACAAGCATACAAAACACTCCAGCCTGGATTCTCAACTGGTATTAATCAGGGAAGTGCCAGCTAAATCAAAAGAGCTACAAAGATTTGCTCCAGAGAAGGATCTCTTCCCGCTGTCCCTGAAGACCCCTTCTTCCCTTCACGGCACACATTGGGGAGGAGAGGATAAAACACAGGTTTGGCTGTGGTTTTTTTCATTCCCTAAGTTTTACACACACCCTCCCAACATGTTAATGCCCACAAAGACCTGCTCCCCGTGGCTGACCTACTTTCCACTGATGTGCATGCGACACACTGGCCTCCCGCAGGAATCCCTGGGAGCAGCCATCCACACCTTTCCCAGAGGGCTGTGGCAGCACCACAAGCTCTGTGCGTGGGGCAGGCCCCTGGCTGTGAGGAAAACATCCTTGACCTTAATTACAGACAAGGTTTCCAGATTATTCAGCCAGACCTAACAGTTCCTTGGAGCTGCTGCAGCATTATTTGTCTCCAGTCCATTCCTTTCCTATGGTAGCGCTTCCGAAGAGGCCCAAAGGGAGACGCTGGTGAACACAGAGGGCTCACGCACAGGATGGCCTCTTTCAGTGATGGTTAATCATTTCTAGCTTTCCACACCCCATTTTAATTCAATGAGACCAACAGAGCCCCAGGACACGGATCACAAATTAGAGAGGCCAATTCATTGGGATAGGCATAGGCTATTCCTCTATAGCTACAGGACAATCTTCAATGAAATGATGCTTTTTTAGGATGGATAAATCACCACAGACCACTAAGCCTTCCACAAGACCAGGGCTAGCATAACCAATCCTTCAGTAATTCTCTTTACCGGGACTTTGGGATCACATAAAAAGCAGAAACCAACTTTTGAAGGACATTTTGTTATTTACACCTTCACTTTGAATCAGAAGTGAGGAGTCCATGAGACCATAATGTGAGTGTGAGGAACAGGTCTGGTCCCTCGAGAACATTTTCTCAGACAGACTAGAGAACTGTGTGTGAAACCCGGGGCAGTAGGTACCTCATTAGAAGACAGGAGTTAACTGTATTCCTGTTACCATCCCCAGTTCACAAACCGGGGCCTCTCCATTCAAATCCAGGCGGCCAAGGAAGTGCAGGAGACAGACACCAGGCTGGGTCTCGCTGCACTGAACACAGCTTACTCATCCCTCGTGTACCACCACCACAGCAGAGACATGTCACAAGGCCTTCATCATGACTGGAATCATAATATCCATGATTCACATGGAACACTTTTTATACAAAGCACCGAGATAAAAATAAAATGAAGAAGGAAAAACTTAACAAGAAACTTGTTTCACTCCCCACAAGATGGATAAACCAAGACGAATGTAAACAGCTCAACTTGACCCAAATATTTTTTCGTTGCTCGGTAACCCCACAAAAAACGTTGTTATCTCACTAGCATCTGTGGAGATTAGATGGAAGGGAATTTTAAACAAACATTCACTGTCATCCCTTGTTTGAGGAATTTCAGCCCGGACACAAACTCTTGGGACTGCTGCTCCTGCAGCACCCCCGTCCCTTTCGAGAGGGAGCAAACAGCTGAGGAGGGCAGGAAGCACCTGTAACATCTCCAACACATGGACGTGCTGTTGACATGAAGGTTTACATGAAATATTTGGGCTTACAGCTTTCCAAACCCTTCCAGGAGAACGCTGCGGCTGCTCTGTGAAGGCTCTGAGCAGGAAACACAGGCTCGGGCCTTGCCTCCAGCAGGAGGTGGGAGGAGGGGTAGTCACAGCAGATGGCTGCGAGCCATTTTGGGTGCCAGTAGGCACCCGCTGAGGGGCTCAGACTTCACAACCCACACTGGCTGCCATATGCTGCAACAGTGGCTCATCATCACACACGACCCAATTTATAGCATCTTTCATGGTGCACTTACCGCACTACCTCTCACTGTTCTCCTCTAGCACAGTCATCTCTCCACCAAGCGACTTCTAGCACCTCACTGTCATATTTACTGATATTTTTCATGTTTCTGTAAGTCAAGTATGATCTGATAGATCACCTGAGAGGTTCAGGTATGAGGTTTTAGTCTCATTTGTGCTCTGGAGGTCAGGCCTGCTCACTCCTTTACTGTCCTTCAGACAGATAAGCACTATCTCAACCACACACAGATGCTATTAGAGATCACCTTGGCCACTGCTTGGCTGTGCAGCATTCCTGCTGAGTGCATCCCAGAGTTGGAAATATGTGGCAAGCAAGGCTGTGCCTGTAACACCGGGAGCTCAGAACAGGTAAGGTGGGAGATTATAGCTCTGAAAATAGCAGTGCTTTCAGCAACAACAGGCTTCCCTGTTGAATTCCTCCTGGAGAAACTCAGGGAAATGAGAGCAGCAGAGAAAGAAAGGTCTGGAGGTGGCAGGATGGAAATCAGGCTTCCATCAGCCAGGGCTCAGAGGGAGAGAGAGGATGCCACTGGTACCTGGTAATAGGCTGCACTGACACAGTGTACACAAGGGGCAGAGTGAAGGTACAGCACCATCACTGTGCTCTTTGTGCTCATGTTATAGAGCAGCAGCAATGTTACCCCAATGCTTTGGCAACACGGCAGCCCAGCGAGCTCCAGAGATGGGGACAGTGGGAGGCCTTAGCCCAGCCTGAGAGCAAGGCCTTTCCACCCTGGAACGGGGGAGTCTCTCACACCTCTGGAGGGCCCTTTGTGAAACGTGACAGTCTGCTCAAAATACGCAGTGTCCATCACATACAAGTTCTGGTCTGGACCTTGTGCCCCCACAACGGCAATGAATGTGATCTGATCACCACCCCGTCACCAAAAGGAACAGAGTACCCTGAACCACTGGTTTCCATCCCACCCAGGTCAGCCCAGCTGCCAAACTAAAGACTCAGGCAATTTTCCCTGTAAGGGTCCTTAAAATATCAACTCAGCACCAGTATTAGAGCTCTCACCAGAGCTCTGAGGGAGGACAGTCATCTACACTTGTGCTAGGCAACTGTGGTTGCATCTCTTGGATTAATGGAGAAGCTGGGATATTTTTAACAATTCAAAAGAGACAGCCACTCAGTGCTGGCTATTTTAACTCAGTACAGTCCACAGATTCAGCCCAGCCCCGCAAGTCCATTTTCTGGTGCCCAAGCTCTCCCTCCACAGCAGCTGCTGGCTCTGACCTGTTTTGCCTTCCAGCTCACAGCAGCTGCGTTTTAATCCTCAGGTGATGCATCTCCTCCACAGGCATAGCCAGGGAGTTTCCTGAAGGAAGCAATTACAGAAACTGAGCTCACCCAAACAACGAAAAAAGCTGAGATATATGTCAAAGCTTCAATTGTTTCTCTCTACTACACCTAGAGCCTGAATCAGATCAAAATGCACCAGTGGAAGACTTTACCCTTCTCTCCAGGTGCTGCCTGAGCCTCCACCAGTGCTGACAGCTCTCTGGGCTAGCCCAGATGCTCCAATTCACCAAGAGGGTCAGCACAGCCCAGTTATCCTATTTAGACTGAATCAATCAGTTCCATAGAGGAAGTGGCATTGGTTGCATCCGTGCTGAGTGGGGCCTGGGAGTACCATTTTCAGCCCTGGAAATCAGAGGCTTCTGTCTGCTCACAGCCTGCTGAAAAACTGCGTTCCTCCTGCCCGACCTGGCAGCTACACACACAGCCAGCTCCATAATCCCCAGCAAAGCACATCTCAGCTGCAACTTAATCTGAACTTCACTTCAGCTCAAGTGAAAATGAAAAGCAACTGATAAAGGAAAACCCACAAAGTGCAGCAGGTGGTGAGGGGGCCAGAGGCAGGGAATGTGACTGGAAAGAACAATACACTTCCAGATCTGTGCTGGCAAGTATTAATTGCTTTTCAAGTATTCCAGTGCTTTCCTTCCCCAGTGGCTGGTACCTGCAGAATTTCTGCTCGTTCTCTAAGGAGGAGAGGAAAGCCCAGAGTGCACGTGAAGAGCAAGCACAGGAACTGAGCACCCACAAAGCGACCCCACAGTGGACAGCAGGAAGCTTCAGTGCCCCTGAATGAAGCTGCTGACACTTCCTTAGAGCACCATTGCAGAGCAAATCCACCTGTTACCTCAACTTTCTCTGGGGGGAATCTGAACCACTGGGAGAGACATATACTGAGGTTCTACTCAAGTGCAGGATTTGCCCCTGAACAGAGATATGGGTAGGAAAAAGCATAAATAAAGCAAGAACAGCCCAGAAGTTTTACCCCAGATTCAGCTACATTTCTGAGGCTCTAAAGAACAGAGGAATGACCTTCTCCTCTGTCCCACTGCCCCCATGCCCCTGCATCCAGTCACTTCCAGGTCTCAGAGATGGGCCTCGCCGCCAGTCAGAACATCTCCTGCTATGAACATCCTCAGTGCAAAGCTGGCTTTGTGCATTCCTCTGCTGCTTTGTGACCTGGAGAGGCCAGGATTGGTAAAGCACACACCATCACCAGTTATCACTTCTGAGCTGTCCTAAGTATCATCTACAAGCATCCCCATCCCCTCCAATCCCTCCCTACAGTAGTCCTGAGCCAGCACAAGTTTCAGGTTCAGATGCTAAACCTTTCAGCAGATCCCCTCCGTGCAAATCTCACCCAGCATCACACATATGATCCCATAGCAGCGACAAAAGAGTAAGTAAATAACCTGTCTTAGCTAAACCTTCCCCCAAGTGGGCAGGGATTGGAGCTGCCATTTTTGCTGGCATTGTCAGGAGTCACTTTCTGACATTGTAATGTTTTTGATGGGAGTTCAGAGGAAAGGGGCTAAGGAAATGGCATCTCATCCTGCCTTTCCATAGCTGAGTCTTGCCATGAGAGAGAGGAAAAAGAAGCATCATCATTTTTAACACAGGGGAAAGTAATTGCTGCTACAGCAGCACAAACTCACCCTCCACTCAACACAGCTGGTCAGCACCCCAAGGGCTGCTGCAGTGTGAGGTGACCTGGGATGGAATGCTGTCAGTGCTTGCAAGGAGACAACCAGGATGTTCTGAGCAAGAGGGGACTGAACCCAAGACCACTCTTCCAAAAGAGGCATGAAAAGCAAGTCCTTTGAAGCCTGCAGCAGCACCACATCCATGGCCACCGTGCAATCAAGCCACTAGGGTGTGACAAAACACCACCAGGGGGACACAGACAAACACCCACCCCATCACCACTGGGGTGCTGAGGAGCAACAAGGCCATTTGGGGGCTGGGAGAGACACTTCAGGGGCAGTGGCCAACAACACAAAGTACGTACTGCAGATAGGAAGCTGTCGTACCTTCATAACACACTGCCCTGTTTCCCTGAAGACCCAAATCCCAGACTTCCAAAAATCAATGAGATAACAAGGAGATGAGTTGCAGCCAATACAGATTTGTCAAGAACAAATCACATCAAGCCCATTTCTCTCCCTCCTGCAACAACCCAACAGCCTTTTGGCAGAGCATACCTGTCAGGCCCCTCCACTCCAGTAAGGCTTTTGATGCTCTCCAGTTTGCCACTCCCATAAGCAAGGGGGATGTGGGCCTAGGAGAAACAGCAACAAGGCAGGTATGAAACTGCTCAGATATAGAGGGCAGATATAAGCAGTTCCCTCTGCTACAAAGGAAGAACACGTTGACAAACAGGGTTTTGTAGGAGCCTGTCACATGCCCACCATCTTCAGAGCTTTTGCTACTGATCTGGATGAAGGCAGCATGAAGGTGGAAAAAACAGAAGGTTCATTTAGAAAACAGGACTAGAAGATGTTGGTATCTCAAGAAATCATCCTCTTTTTTTTCCAAGGTAGATACAATGGCCAAGTTTTTCGCTCAGCAGGGATAATCAGCTAAGAACAAGTATCCAAATAGAAAGGAGTTTTCAGGGTCTCGCTTCACTACTCTCACATATCAAGGGCTACTCATGCTACAAGGACCTGTGGCCTCTTGCTCTTTACCCTATGACAGTACTGTGTAGAGTTCAAGACAGACTAGCAGAATGTTGCATTAGGCAGACATCTACTCAGAGATCCCTTTCCAAGCAGCTTGCAAACAGAGTCAGTATCGAACCCAAAGGTCCTGAACAGGATCAAAAAACACGAATTCTCGCTCCCAGGCTGCTCTTTATCTACTGCATCACTGTCACCTTCTCACAACTGGCACATTGATTGCCTCTTTTGAGGGCTGCTTTGCGCAGAAAAGGCGTTTCTGTGCCAGCAGCACATCATGCTGATGATGACAGCCAAGCACATGCTACATCTGACTGCTGTGCACACCATGTATGTTTCATAAAGTTGGCTCCAGGGCCTGTTTAGACCCTCCGTATAAGCAGCCCCACCCAATCCTGCTGTCAAGTGACCTTCCTCTTCCCCTATGACAACTCACACCGTTTTAACCTGTAGCCTCTGCAAGACAAGGACTTCCCACCTCCAACGGAGTCTGCCACTGGAAGCAAGCAAAGCACAAGCGCCTGCAAAAATAATGAGCCAACATCTCCAGGTGTGGCTCTTTTTATGGAAAACCACGGCCAAGCCCCTGCAGTGAGCCACATTTATAGCCTGCAGGGAAGAGACGCTCGCAGCTATTCTCAACACGATCCTTGGGCTTCCCCCTTTGACCACACATTTGGTTTATCTCAACGTGAGCCCGTGGGAAACTGGACCTTGCGAACTCTGACGTTCCAGGTAAGTTCATTCACTGTCAGGATAAGAAAGCAGAATTTCCAAGTAAGTGACATTTTTTTTTTCCTTTGGCAGCCAATTGTAGGGAAGACTGCAAAAGAGCAGTGGGCTGATCTGGCTCCTAAGGAGGTGACTAATGGGAACATGATCCAACAGCTACAGTAGAAGATTAGATGGCATTACCCAGCACAGCTGCCTTTGTATAGAGGCACTTCCCTCATACGTAGCAAGGGAATCCTTGTACCACATTCACCGTGTCAGCATCTGCCAGGGGCACATTTTTGCCATGTGCTCCAAGAACCCAGAGTGGGAAGCAAATGCTTGAAATGAAAGCAGGAAAATCAGGTCACGGAACAGAAGTCAGCATCACACTTCAGGTTCAGAAGCACCCAGTCAGCTGGCAAAACCCTCTCCGCTGGTGTGGATGTGAGCAATGGGTATTGACAAGGCAGATTACACAGAACATCACCCAGAGCACAGGCTTTTAGCACCCCGTGGAGCAAGATTGAATGCAGCCTTATCCCTCCAAAATAAAGTCTGAAATAACACGTTGCAGCAGAAATTATAATGAGACTTGGGGTCATCCCAGGGCAGGTCTCTTCATGGTGAGAGGGAAGACAACCCATGCATCAGGAACTTGACCAAATTTAAAGAAAGGTCACAAGAAGAAACAAAGAGAATGAACGGGGCTTGTATTTATAAGCCAGCACAAAAGACAGGAGCAAGATCAAGCTGTAAAAGGCATTAGCACCTCTATAATCAGCATAAATCTGTGAGGATCTCCCATCTCTCTCACCTGTACTCCAGTTTCTCTCCTGAAGGATGGGCTATACATGTACATCTGTACACACTCCTTCAAACTAAGAGCTCAGAGCATCTGACAACCTTGGAGCAGTCAGGTGAGGCTCCACGGCCTAGCATTACATTTTCTCTTTCAGAAGAGCTTGTGCAACATTAACGCAGCCAAAAAGCCTCTGAAGTAAGATTGTCATCACTTCTGTCATTCACACAGATGCCAATGCCACAGGGGTACCCTAGAGTTTAGACAAGGTCACCTCAAAAGCAGCCCTGAGCACTGTAAGCCAGGGGTTAGTGTGCCACTGGCACAGACTGTTCAGTTCTTAAGTTCCTTGCATCCCTTGCCACTAAGCTACTGTGTTAGAGCACCTGTGATCCACACGATTGACACCAGGATGTCAGCTCATCCCAGCCTGAGAACAGCAGCACAGCCACAGTCACTCATGCCTTTTGTCACCTCTCAGCCAGACCACAGCAATACGACAGCCCTGCAACATGTAAGTAGCTCTTTCCAAAAGATGCTCTGAACCCCAAGTGCTCTGTAATCCCATTACCACAACCACACCAACCTGGTCCCCTGCCTCCCAGCTCCTGATTCAGAGATCCAGGAGAAACCTGACTCGAGGCCTTGGCCCTCATGTCCCTGTAGCCTCACCAGCAGAGCTAAGGCTGCTTCCCAGGATGGACTCTTGGGCATGGCACATGGATCACTGCAGAGCACACCATCAGATCCCGAGGGCTGATCTCATCCATACGCAGCAGAGCCTCCTCAGTCTGCCTTGATGTGTTGCTGCCCAGGGAGCACAGGCTATCAGACACATTTCCTCCTGCAAACAGCTGGGTTTCTTATTGCTACCTGGTCTGACAGAAATGCACCATTACATGTGGATTTAAAGGAAATACTCTAGAATGTGACTTGCCTCTGCAGGCACTTAACCCCTGGGATGACACTGAAATATCCAACCCTGACAGATGCAGAGATGCTCAGTGTCATGCATGACTCAAATATCTCAGTTATAACACCCTCAGAGCACAGAAAGCTCTGTCTGCAGCCTACACTGATGGTGGAGAGTTTATGAATTCTCAGTCAGCCTGTTCAGTCATTTGAAATGAGCATGGGAGTTGTTTGGTTACCTTGGAACAGGACTGGAACAGGTTACTTGGAAGAGGACTGGTATTACAGACATGAAAGAGAAAGGTGGGCTCTCCAATGCAACCAACAATTATTGTGGCATGAAGTGACACAAAGATATGGTGTTTATGCCTCTGTTGAGCTCATACAAATCCCTTATGGTTTTTCTCCATCATCTGTAAAGACAAGGATAACTTGGCTCACCTATCAAATTCCTGTTTGCATGAACTGAAAAGAATAAAGGTCTGGTCCCATGAGGTTCTGACTCATTCTGCTGAAAGTGCCTTATTCTTTTAAGACAAGTTAATGGGAGCTGTGGTACAAAACAATCCACCTTGTTTGGATGTGCTGGAAGAGATGACTTGTGAAGAAAGGCAGCCTCAACACCTCACCTTGCAGAGTCCCAAGCATTGCTATAGGCCTTTTCCTTACCTGCCTCTACCAATTTTCACCACGAGCTGTACTAGTTTATTACCACCTAGGGTTCCTCCTCATGCTCCAAGCTCATCTTGGACTGCTTAAACACCAGTTTGCGCAGGCAGAGCCATTAGCGCTGCAGTGCTGCTATTGCTGCTGCCTGGGCTGGAATTAATGCTGCTCAGCCACAGAGCAGTGGAAATATTGACTTTCCAGCTAATCACACCAAATTCCATGAAAGCTACAACTTCAAACTTCAAAAAAAAAAAATCGATCAATGATTCATAAATATTTGAAAGTGCCAGATTGATTACATCTGGATTACGGCAGTGGAGGGGGCTGAGGTCTGGCTGGGGAGATGGACTAGACAGCTGCTCAGACCTAATGTCATGTATCACCCGGCACTACCAGCACTGCACAGACCTTCCCAGCCTCAGTTAGAGGAGGAGCACTGTAGCCCAGTGCTCTGTTATTTGTGTTAGTGTAGCCCCATTTGCTCTGAAGTACACAGTTTACAGGTAGGATGTACTATCCCAGCTGCTGGGACCACGAAGATTAGAAGCCTAATAACCTGGTTGTTCAGTTTCTAACTCTGGAATAAAAAAATATGTATATTCTAACCTCTTTCACCCATTGCCTGCCCGCCAACCATGTTGTTGGCATTCCTAGAACATGCTAAACTTCAGCTGGCCTCACGGGAAGTGAGAGGATTTGCTAGCCTGGCCTTCTCTCCACCCATCTCCATGCCATCCATCCAGCCAAGAAGTGCTTTATTTTCTCAACAACCTTTCCAAAGGGAACAAAACACAGGAAATTATGCAAGATGCAACAAGTCAGGATGATCTATTTTTACTTCACCCCACAGAGAAGCACCAACTATTCCCACATAAAAGAAAATTATTCTGCTGTCTAATTCCAACTTGGTCAGGGGGAACTTTTTTGAAAGAAACACAATAAATAACTTTGGTTGTGTTGCAGACAGTCTTTGCTGCATAGAAGTTGGTTTGCAAAGCCATTGGAGGCTGCCTTTGTTCTCCAAGTCTCTGGAGCAACATTTGTACACAAGAGAAGCCAGCACAAAGTCCTCACCTCTGAATCCATATATCAAGCAGTTGAAATCAAGAGGGGAAACAGAGGCCTACAAATCTTATCCTGAAACACAAAACTCTCCTTTATTAGAAATTGCTGAGAGGTCAGAGTCCTTCAGGGCAGGGCAGATAAGTAACAGAAGAGGACCAAGGCAGGTGCAGGGGGTGTGCTGAGCCCCATCTCCGATGACTGTGCCTCAAACCTCAATGACTGCCCTGGCAGGATGCACAAATGCTGACGGGAGTGCTGTGATTTCAGCATTTAGAGTCTCTCCTCCTCCATAATCCTCTCTGTAATCCTGTGAGCGAACACAGTGCAGCTTCACACCACAGCCTCTCCCTTGGTGGGAGCACTAATAACCCCACAGGGTCTGCAGAGGCAGCAGCAGAGCTGGGAGAGCTCTGCACCTGCACAAGTCTGGTCTCTGTACAAGACAAGCAGTACGTTTCAGCCCTCTCCCCGGAGAGGCTGAAACCAGCTCTCCCAGGAACACTTTACCTACTTCCACATGGGTATGAAAACCTCAGGTCACTGAGTCAGGTACCTCATATCCATGTTGTGTACACAGAGTGCAGTGCAGATGTGCTGTCCCACACCATAAGGGACAAACCCGCACCTGATCCTTTAGAGAGGTCAAACTCCCAGAGTCTGCCAGCTTGTTTGACCACAGATCCTGACAAGAAGGAAAACATTTAGCTACCAGCTTTCTCCAATTTCCACTCCCCACCAAGCTCAAGATCTGGACAAAGGGCCTCTCCTTTCCTGGCATTAAACACAGTGATCAGAGCAACTCAGGGGTCAAAACACTGCTTGCACTGGTTGGTTGCTGGCTGGGGTTAAACCACGACACACTGAAAGACGGAAATTAAACCACTCATTTCTTTCTCAGCACTAAAAATAAACTGGGGCCCTAAGGTAGTGGTTCCAGACACAAGATTAAAAACATTCCTTGCCCATAACCTTCCTGGAGCAAGTCTTCCCATCTTTTCACACCAGGGTAAAGATACATCTGAGCTAGTCTGAAGATAAACCAGCAGGAGAAATGAACCCAACTCAAGAGAGATTACAAGTCAGAGCTACAATTTACTAAAAAGATTACAATATGTAAAACAACCTCTGGTTTTAACCCACAAAAAAAAAAAGAATATGTATAATCCAGCACCCTGGGGCATAAACAGGATGTTCATTGGCCCCTGTGCTGAGCACCACATGGTCCCCCTGAGTACAATGTAAAAGGAAAGGAAACCTGTTGGTGAGGATGATGGCCACAGTCTTGTTGAGAGTGGCAGTCCCAGTCCTGTTGAGGTTCTGGTCTTCCTCTGGATCCCACAAGTGGTACCACAAGTCCCAAAACCTCTATGAAGATTATCTATGCTCAGGTTCAGGTGGGAATGCCCAGTACCTCCCCCAGGGTGAGGAGTTCCACAGTGGATGATTTGACTCTGAGTCATGGCATATTTTTGGAATCTTGGATGGCCTGGGTAGTTGCAGCTGCCTATTTTGCCAGTCCCTGCTGGCCCATTAGCAGACGTGACCCCTCAGGCCGGGTGTGAAGGTGCTGACGCCTCCCCAGAGGGGAGTTACCACACAGTTCATCAGAAATTACATGGAGAGTGTACAATACACGGTTTTGGTTACACCCACACAATGGTAAACTAGTCTTGGCCCCTGTAACTAGGACAATATCTTAAATGCAACTCATTCCACAGCACTGCTGGTTCCTCCTCAAATGTCTAAGAATAGTCTCACCCTCTACGTATTTAAAGATTTTTCCCTAATCAGGAAAAAACCAGGATAATCACTTGAAGTAATTTAGTGAGCTAGTTAAGATCCACAAAACCATCAATTTTATTTGGCAGGATGGCACTGACCCTCAGTGCTCATGTCAGGAGTTTAAAGGCAGGGCTGCACCTCGGTCCTGTGCCACTGCAGTGCCAGAGGTCGGGGTGCCCGTACCACAAGGGTCACAGCGACCACAACAGCCAGCAAAGCAGCAAACACACAAACACCGCCCAAGTTTTCTGCCACAGCTGCCTTGGCCTGCAACACTGCCTTGTAAGGGACTGCCTGAGGAGGAAGAGGAGGAGAGGTAGCGCCACATAACCAACAGCACTTGTCACAAATGCCACCTGCATTCCTTTGCAGTGCTTTTCCCCGTTCCATTCTTACTGCCTTCCTCTCCAAAATCCGCTGCTTCGCTAGCCCTGCCGCCTGCACGCACACATTTCTCACCATCATCCTCATCCTCACTCTCAAGGGTGAAATTGTGTCTTTTCATGAAAATCAGAGGCCAAAGTTGAAACTCAGACTCCAGTTTAAGTAAAAGCTATTTCAAAAAACTCCTGTACTTGTGAGTTTGCTCATAGAAATCAATGGCATGCTAGCAGATGTACCAAATATCCCCCAAAGTGCATGTGTCAGTGCATTTCTTCCTTCAGAGATCATTAATAGCTCACAGCCAAGGTCAGGAGTCAAGTCTAAGACTTTGCTGCTGATAAAAAGGAAAGCATCTTTGCAGTGACACAGGGCACAACCTGCCCAGTTAATAGACTCACAGAAACTTCACTCACAGACCTCCAAAAACCCAATTTATAAATGATAAATTGCCATTTTAAAGCTGCTCTCTAGGAAGAGCATCCTGAGCCTTCCCCACCCCTCGGAGAGTACAAACACAGACACAAGGTGACTGAAAGACTGGATTAAAATAGCTGTAACTAAAATCAGCTCCAAAGCCAGAATAAAACCAAGCACAAAGCCAAAATCTTCTAGAGAAAGAAAGGTTTTCAGCAGAGAAGGCCTAAAATGGGCAGGCCTGGGACCAGCCTCCCTGCCAGCAAAGGTACTCAGTCACCATAGAGACAAAACACAGGCACGATGCTCCTGTCTCCACCCTGCAAACTCCGTCTGTCCCCACTCCGCAACTTCAGTCTCCTCCGAGGCTCTAGAGCAGATGGCAAGCTGTGAGCAAAGGAAGGAGGGACTGGTGAAATGCTGCATGTAAATAAGACTGCTAAACACTCCTGTTGTGACTCGGCAGCAGCCAGACAAGGCTATTAAGGGGCTGCTGCAGGCACACGGTCAGCCAGCAGTAATGAGCTGGCCACGAGTGACTGATTCCGTGTCAAGGTTGGGTGGTATCGATCAGATGTGCAGCTGCAGTCCTGCCACTTGAGGAAAGATGTGGGCTGATGGATTGCCTGCAAGACCCACACTGCCAGGAGAAGACAAGGGAGCACAGAATCCCAAGAGAAGCCAGGACAGCACCATGACTTTGGGCAGGAGCCAACCCAAGCATCAGGCTTCTGCCTGTTTCCAGAAGGAAATGAAGATGTTCCTTTCGCTGCTGTCCTGATAGCCTCAGGAGTATCTTTTCATCAAATATTCCTATCTGAGTCTGGAAGCAGGGAACAGGGATAGCTTTGCTTCTTTGTAGAGATAAATGATTTACAACACTGCAGCCATAGAGAATTTTCCCCACGGACAGGAAAGGGAAGGCGAAGAGGCAGATGAATGCTGCCGGGCTGTGACATGGGATAGGCTGGGTCACTAGAGTTTAGGCTGTCCCATCATTGCACCTGCCAAGGTTTTCAGGAGCTTTACCTTGTTTACCAGGCATGCAGAGTCTCTGGGGCTTTTTTTTTTTTCTTTACATCTTTACATCTGAGGAATTCCTCCCCCTTAAAATTATTTCAGACAAGAAACCTGTGTGTTTCCTGGACTTAATCCACTCACTGTTCCAAGAGGAGGGAACAGCTCTGCATGTCTCAGATGGATTGATACAGCTTCTCAGACCATATTTGGTATCCAAAGCAGTACCAGCTGGTCCCTCCACACACATGCAAGGCCAAGCCTTCTGCACAGCTACATCGGCGTGTTTGTGTCCATGGTGAGAGAAACAGGAACAACATCCATTTGGATTGCATTACCACAGCAAGACCTTGGTGGATCAGGGCTGCAAAGGACAGCCTAACAGCATGTGGAGACTGTGCCTTGGAGAAGAGGAGTATTCCCACTCCTGGTGCTAACTAGTGCACCGTAGCTCAGCTCAGCTTGCAGGACCTGGGGGTTTGACATGAAGGGTCTGCCCAGGATCAGTCGCCAAGAGTTGTGGATTTCTCTGGGTTTGTGCTCTTCCACTCCTCCCTTATACAGCCTAAAAAGACTGGCAATAGTCACAGCTCAAATACTCTATTTAAAGGCTGCCTTAAGCACTAGAAGTTAATTTTAAAACTAACTGACCTAAGCTCTCTTCCATAGTACCTCAGGAGGAGTCTGGAAGGGTGGGGGTACTGCTAATGCATGTCTAGAGAGTGTGTGTTTTACCTCCCAGCTCTTATTTCTCATTATTAATGTCAAGGTTTTTTAACAAAATTTGTCTTGGTCAATTAACTCAGACAGGGATGCTTGTAACATTCCAAATAAAGCCAGCCACATCCTGCGCTCAGAAAGACCAGTGAGCATAGCTCAGGAAACAAAGGAATGACAAGGGCAAGGCATGACTCACCCCTACCCCACTCCCACATCCCAGAGAACCATCCACCCCGAGAGCCCGCCACGGACACTGATGCACCAACAGGCTCCTGCCTTCCCCACAAGACTTATCTTTGCTCTCCTGCACACCAGGGCTAATACCTGAGTCTGGCACAGAAGATAAAAAACCTAGTTTAAAGTATATTTGCCCAGATAATTACTACGAAAGAGTCACAAGGTGCAATAACACTGTTGCACACTACAAGTTGAAAGAGGGATTCCTTTTCATAGGAAGGTGTTAACTTCTGCATTGAAATATCTCCTGGTTTGAGTTTTACCTAATTTAATCACAGTGCATTGAAATTTAAGGTACAGTTAGACTGACTAGGTCATTGAGGGGCCGCCCAGCATCTTTGCAGTTGGGTAAGAATTGCACTGGGGAAGCTGGGGCCAATTCCCTTTTGCACACACTCTGAGTGGGTCACTTCACATGATTTCTTTTCCTTGCCTGGATGACCACTGCTGTGGAATTGTAAGGCAATGACCAGCTGGCACCTAAGAGGCATGCAGGCAGAGATGTATTAACCCCAGACTGCTGAATGAGTATGCTTCCCTTCCCAAAAGAATGTTCCCAACTGAAAAACACTCTCGGTATCAAAGCATCCAAGTATTTCTCTAAACTATGTCATATCCAAGAGAAAGGATTAGTTCCAGGGAAATCTAGACTAACTAATGTAAAACTGCTTCATAGTTCTGAAGCAAAGTGTTTTGACTATCAGAAGTTAATCTCTCAGCTGAAAAAGCCTTTTACCAAACTCATCTCAAATTTTGGGTGCTCACGGGGGCTGTACTTTCACACAAATAGAAGCCATTGTACAAATAGCAAGGAAGGATTTTTGAAAGCCATCACCTGAACTTGCCACTTTTTCTGAGGAATGCATTCACAAGTATATTTTTTGCTACAGGGACTATAGCACGTGTCATTTCCAACCAGAACATGCACTAGGACTCAGTAACATCTCAAATCCAAATATGGACAGAGCAGGCACAAAACAGTGGGTGCCTGGAGCAAGAAGAGCCTCCAGCCTCCCTGCAGGCCTTCCTCATCAAGTCAACCACTAATGAAGAGTTATAACGACCAGTCTTGAGGGAGCAGCCCCCACACGCTGCTGCGTGGGCAAGGCAGATCCTATCAGACTGTCACCTGGATTGACAGATGCAATGGGACTGCCAGCACAAAGATCTGCAAGGGATAAGACTTCCATGGACAAAAGCAACACGCTGGTGACCACGGTGAGTGCCCAGCCCTGCAGGAAATGGCTGGATTGGGTGAGTGCTTATTCACATTGCCTCCACAACTTCACATTCCAAGCAATGGAAATAAGGATGGCTCTACACACTTTGGTTTTGGGCCATCACCTGAAAACTGGATCCCAAGAGATGTAAGCTCTTGACAGCCACAGACTAGAAATCTGCCTCCCTGTCCTGCTGCTGATGTTGAGTGCTGCAGATCGGAGGTGGGATCAATACCACGCTCCTGCTAAAACCAGTGTTGAGGCTCACAATTTGACACTGACTAGAAACAGAAGCAAAACTGACCTCATTGATTTTCATTTTCCTAGCAAAGGCAGTGAGTAAGGAGGAGACTAGCAGTGCCAAAAGACTAATTTGGTGGGGGTTTTCTGTTTTTAATTATTTTACATTTAATATCCATGCTCTTGGCCCCACAGAGATTTAAGATTCCTTTGGGCCTGCACACTTGAGTAAGATTGTATGTGCATTTCAGCAGCTGTGTGATCAAGTCCAAGTTGTTACTAACTACTAGGTAAGCAAATTTGCTTGATAGGATATTTTAATTTGACATTATACCTTAAAAATGTATTTGTTCTCTGTTAAATAGTAATAAATTACCCTAAAAGCAATCATTTATATTTGCTTAGCATCTTGGAGGCATCTCAATACACTTTATCAATCACAGCAGCCCAGCGAGGCCAAATCAATGAGGCCACACGTAGACCTTAGAGGGCTTGAATTGAAGATGGGGTCTTTACAGCAGAAAGCTTGAATTTTTCACTAACTCACTGAAAAATGTATCTATAATTTCAAGTGGGAGGGGAGAAACACAGGAGCTCTGCAAGAAGCATTTAATCTGTTGAATCCACCTACCTACCCTCCCTGCCAACCCACGTCAGGAAACAGTCACACACAGCAAGGCCAGCCCTTCCAAGGATGCTGACACAGCCTCCCTCACACCTGGGCTTTGGCATACAGGTACTCAGAGCCCGGCTGCTTGTACCAGGGCCTCCCCTTGCACTACACCACATCCTCCCAGCTCCAGAGGCACACACTTCTCCCAGTGCAGAGATACAGCCAACCCAGCCCAGGCATGAGAGCCCAGACCTGCCTGGATCTTTGGTGCTGACTTCCACAAACAAGGATGAATCCCGGAGGAATCAGTGTTTTCACGGGGACTACACACCTTTTACCCTGAGGCTTGCCTGCTTCCAGAGCTCCCTCTCTGAATTCAGAAGGGTATTAGCCCCCGAGAAGAGGCTGAAGGGGTGACAGACACTAACCAGGCAGGCACTTCCAAACTGTGGCACTAAAACCTCTAGATTTTGGCACTCGTCTCCACCATAACCTGCGGCACTTTGACTCCCATTTCACTCCCAACACCATCCCTGGAGCAGCACTGCTGCAAAGGCAGCGAGGGGAAAGAACAGCAATGCCCAAAGAGACATCAAGGCTGATCCACCAGGGTCACAGGGGGAAAACACGCTACCTCTCCCTGCAAACAGTCACACCCCCGATCCCTCTCCCCACCAAGCCAAGCTGTTCACTTGAGTGTAGCTGGATGGTAAGGAAACACTTGGTGGAAATAGATTTTTTTTTTTTGTTCTGCTTGGCCATGGACTGCCAGCGCCAGGGTCATTAGCTATGCAGGGCTAGCAGGCAGCTCCCTCATTAGCATGCCACTCATCTGCTCCAGCCACCTAGATTATTGGTTCAAAAGAGTGTGCCCAGCCATTATTGCCCTCACTAGAAACTCAGCCTAATTGGCTTAGCAGAAATACAGGTTAAGAGCACGAACAGCTCTGCAGCTAGCACAGTTTTGCCAAGTCATGATTTTATGAGTTCAGGGAATTGCATACCCTCAGGTCCTGGAGTCTTCGGCTCTGCACTTAACCTCACTTTCTGAATCAACTGAAGGAGACAGGATGCTGCTAACCCTCATAGCTACAGCGGGGAAGAATGGTCCTCAAAGGCCTGCAAGCCAGAGGGAGCAAGTTTACTTGTTCTATTCTCTTTATTCTGTGACTCACACCATTTGCAGACCATTTTCCAGGAAAGAGGTGGTAATATAACTTCCACAAGCATGGAAAAACAGGCACCTTTGCTCTCCAGAATCTAGGAAGCAGCCAGTCCCACAGCCCACTGCCCCGGGCAGTTAAGCTCTCCTTGTCCTCTGAAGCCAAGCACATGCAGAACAACCCCGTAGGCCTGGCAGCTCCTGGCCCCAGTTCAGTGGAGCCCCTCACTGCACACCACCAGCCTGCCCCTGCCTACAGGGCTGCTGTAGCTCCATCCACCATCACAGTCCAGCCTGAGAGAGAGGGGAGGAACAAGGGCTAGGGTAGACCTCCTCTCCAGCCACAACCACCACCAAAACACTTCCAGCAAAGCATACCTTCAGTTCCCCAGCTGTTCCCCTTCCAATGATCGACTGTGGATGATCAGGCTTTTGCAGAGGCTTCTCCTCCCTGAAGCTGAAATAACATACCAGAACAACACCCCAGATTTCTCCTTGCTTGCATACCTCTCCACAACACCCCAAACTCACCTCCTCTGGTGAACAAAGTTTATTACTTCATTACCAGTTACAGGTGCTGCCCATCTGGCATCAGGATTCGTTGCTGATCCTCCCTGCCAGTGCCACCTGTTTTCAATTACAGGAGGGCTGAGCAAGGGACCTTATTGGTGGGCTGTCCCCACCCTGCCCTTGCTGCCACCTGACATTTCGGTATTAACACATCTTTGATTCCAGCTGCCCCTCCTTTCCAAGCCTCTTGGCTGGAGCAAGACTGGATTTCAGCCTTGTGGCCCAAATTCACAGAACTGGTGAGGTTTGCCCAGTTTCTTGGGGTCTGTACTCTTGGCAGATGCTCGACTTGATGTTAGGGGTCTGTGTGAACCTTCAAAATAAGCTAGGCTGAGCTGATCTGCTGCAAACTCATGCAGACTAAAATGGATGGGAGAACTAGCCCTGTCAAGCTCATCTTGCAGCCTATTTCTTTCTTGCACCCTTCTGATAAAATTCCCTGCAAATTCTAGAAGAAATTTAATTTTTTACATTGATGCATGATGCAGAGGGATGTTTTGCGACTTTTGATAGCATTGCTCGCACAAGCTTCCCTTTACTTTTTGCAATAGCTAATGTCTCACTCTCTGGATAGACACAAATATATAAAACAAGCCTTGTCCATCTTACTAGAGCAGATCAGAAATTTTTCATCAAGGCATTGCTTCCCACCAAAAAAAAAAAAAGAACAATTTCATTCATTTAAATCAACACATATCAGAAAATACTAATGTCACACAGACTGTTCAATAGCCTTTCCATTTTAAAAAATGAAACAAAGAGTTTTGATAAGTCTCAAATGCACTGTTCAAAATGATTTTTCTTAACAAAATCATTGTGTTTATATTTTAAAAATACCGGCAAGCTGCAAAGGCTGAAATAGAAATGAAATGTTTAATTTTGGAAGAACATATGCCTCATCAGAATTTTTAACACTCATTTCGGAGCTGAGAGAAAAACTGATGCCACAGACTTTCTTGTCAAATGGAAAACTCGCTTCTTCCCCAGTCCTAATATTTATCGCTTCTGCTCAGTGTTAACAAAATGCAGAAGTACTTTTCACTTCCTGTGCAAATGCAGGGAGCAGATCTCTGTTACACAGCTGCTGCACTTCAGCCCTCTGTGAATCCTCTATGCTATGGCAAAGGCTTTGGCAGTGGCGGTGGCAGCCCCTTGGTGACAGCAGCCCCTTGGTGACAGCAGCCTCCTGTCCCGACTGGCCGGAGCAGTGAGCAATAGATCAGCGTTGCTGTCACGCTGCTGTCAGTGCCCGGCCGTTCGCGCGCAAAGCGATGGGTCCGCTGGGGCTCAGTTAATTGAATCCCAATCCTACAGGCATCCTCCAGAGACGGGAGCTGGGCACAGCAACCCCTGCCTTTGGCACAGGCTGGCCACTTTTGTTTGAAAGCACCTCTTTCCCAGAATGTGTTTAAAAGTGATTAGCAATTGAGGCATAAGCAAATGACCGAAAGCTTTGTTATGCATCATAATTCAAACCTGCGGTTAGCACAGCTCTGCCGCTCTCCCTTCATCCACACTGGCAGAGACCAGAGAAAAAGGCTGGACCTAGGCCTCGGTGGGAAGCCACGCTGCAGTTACGGGGCAAGAGCGAGCAGCGGGAGCAAACAGCCTTCCTATGCTCCCTCCAAAATACGGTCCCTGCAATGACCTGGCAGATCTGGCTTTGTGCATTTCTGTCTCTTCTGATAGTGCCTGTACCCCTCGGAAAGACACAAACCACCCTCGGCATGAAGCAGGCTCTGCAGGCAGAGGCAGAAGCTTTGCCTTCAGCAGCTGGTGGCACTCAGCAGCCCCCGAGGCCAAATGTTCTGAGCAGCCTCTCTGAAGGCACGAGGACTCGCACGCCTTGGCAGCAGTGGGGGTCCCCCAAACACCCATGCATTAGCCTGCTTTCAGGGGGCAAACAGCTTCTGAGTCATTTCACAGCCTTCAAACATGGGCTTTATGCACTGGGTTATAAAAAGATGGGAAAAGAAGCCTTGAAAACATCAAGCTTTTTCATCTTTTAGCAAGGTGGCACGGGAAGGGGTGGGGATCGCGTGTCTCAGCGGTGGAGCAATTCATGAGACCCACAAGCTTCCCTGAAAGGAGGAAAGGCAGCCCTAGAGAGATCAATCGCAATTTTATCTACCCTTTTCAAGTTCTCATTTCTTTTTATCCCATACTGCCAGATAAAAATCTCTGCCTCAAACATGGGCAAAGAGATAGAGCTTTATTATACTATTCCAAAAACATTAGACGCTGTAGGCTTCACCCTTTTATGAGCTCACTTTGCTGGCACTCCCCTCTCTGCCCCCCCAAATCTCTTCCCTTTAATATTTTTTCTCTCCAAATCAGAACAACAGGCACAAAACTAATTATGTGATATTTCAGATCCATGTTGTGTTAATGGCACCAGATCGCGTGTGACATTTCCGACTTGTTAGACTATTATTCTCGCTTATTGTTATCTCTGCTGCTCTGAATACAGGCTCAGGATTTTATATCCCTCCCATGCACCAGGCTTCTGCCCCCTCCTTCCCCCTCTTGTTCTCATCTATTGGTGTATGAGGATCTGTGGAATATTAAACTGGGCCATGCTGGATTGCTCGCTCTGCCCATTGTGGGCACTGGTGGAAGGGAAGGTAGAGATGGCAGAGCAGAGAAGGTAGGGAAAAGCAAATGCCAGCAGGGATTTGTGGGGAGAAGTCACCACAGCAGGAATCAGTCCAGGGGAATACTCTGACTTCAGGTGAAGTTGTGTCAGGCTGTGAGATATCCATCCCTCAGATGACCTTTCAGTGACAGCTGCCCAACTCACCTAGCTAGTATTTTCCAAGGATGGACAAGAGTCCATGGGAGACCGTTCTGATGCAGCTTCATCTCCCAAATGCCTTGCTTGAAAAGACAAAATTATTCCTTCTGCTTAGACCTGTGGCTCTGGCCTCAGGCTCTGAAGGTAGCAAACTTACCCCAGCACTGAGCCCCTGTGCTGCCTCTCAGAGGTGACAGCTGGTGGGTCATGTCCCACCTACAGCCTCTGCTGCTGCCCATAAACCCAGAGAGGTCCTTTAACTCTGGGCATAGAGATTGGTCCAGAAGCACCAACAGCCCAGCAAACATCAGCTGATTTGCAGCTGCAGGATGAAGCAGAACAAATGGCAAGAGCCGATCAAGGGGTGCTGCTGCCACCACATGCCTACCAGGCAAATATCTGCGATGTCACCTCAGGGACAGGACTTCCTAAGGGAATATCACAGTGCGGTTGTTGCCCCTTTAGGGCTAGTTCGGGGCCCAGGGGATATGTAGCCATTCCACATAGTTTTCACAGCTTCTTCACCTGCCTGAATTGCTCCCATATCCCAAGGACTGCTGATGGTATTGGCCCAAAAGCTGCCATCCTTTTGTTTCACTTCTTGAATGATTGTGCTCCTGGGTCTCTTTAGTCATACAAACACAGCAGCTGATTTGTCTCTGTGCAGCACTCAGCAAGATGGCAGGTGCCAAGTTCTTCCCACTGATACAGGCAGGGCAATCATGCCAGCACTGACACCACAGGGAGGACTGAGAGGGTCCTCCTGCCTTCACTCCTGCTTGCTGAACCTTCCCAGCATGCCACAGATCACTCTGACATCCACATCCAAATTCTCCCACTCCTTCCAGCTTCACCCTTGCTTCTGCTCCCTCTGTGATGACTGTGTTGCCAGTGAACAGCACTCCAGAGAAAGCCCAAAGGCCTGACTCCAACAAGTAGGTCTGCAAAACTCCTTTTACTCTGTGAAAGTGTCTCAGGAGAGATCTGTATCAGTAACTAAGCCAGGGCCAGGGCACAGGCTTCAGGCACTGTCATGGCCATCCAAGCCATGACACGCTTCCGTGGCCCGTGCCAGCCAGCACTCTCCCAGATGATCCTGGATACAGTTCAGGGGAGGGCACGAGCCAGGGACTGTCACCAGTGAACGGCATGAGAGAGGCCAAAATTTAGTTGTATCAGCACAAACCATACCACACCACATCCCTGCAGAACCAGACTGGATCCTGGCTCATCACGTTTACTAGAACATATACAGCCTTGGTACAAACGAGCTTTAGAGAGGAGTCTTTGCCAGGAATATAATCTCCAGCTTTGTTCCTCTAGGACTCAATCCAAGGAGAGTTTGCAATCATGTACTGCTCCCTCTATGCCAAGGAGCTGGGAGAGGGTGCAATACCAAAACCTGAACATTCAGGGTAAATTGCTTGGTATAACTCTGAGCCTCTGTCTTGGGTAAAGCCCCATCCAACTCTGATGCCACCAGGAGGGCTGGAAGTCACTTCCCACTATGGGAAGCCTTACAAGCGACATCAAGTTGGCCACAGTTGCAGGCAGGGCTCTGTGTGTTCCAGGACAGGACTAGGTTGTGTGTACGATTCTGTAGGTTGTTAGCTATTTAGCAAACACACATGGAGACCTGAAATAAACTTCAGCTGGGAATAGGCTGCTTCCAGAAGCATCTGCAAGGATCTGCTGCAGGAACAGCTTGGTGAGCGCTGCTCATGGGAACAGTGCTGTGCTGCTTTGGCTTGCCCTCAGGGGCCTCAGGCAAGCAGTAATTTGTGGGATTTCTGTGCAACAATTCCTGTCCAGAGACACACTGCCTGCCCTCCTGGTTCATAACCCACTGAAACTCTGGCTCTGAGCAGCTTCAGGTCCAGCTCCATGACCCCATTTCTATGTGCTCTCTACCCGTGTCTTGAACAGAGGAACGCAGAGGAGAAAAAAAAGAAAACAAGCTGCCTCACTGCATCCCCAGCCCTTTCACAGTGGGGTCTATTGCTCTCCCGCAGTAGCCCCTTGTACCCCCTGCCCAAGCACCCATCTGGGCTCTCTGCCGGCTCCAGGACCCCTCTGCACCCTCCCTTGGTCCCCATGTCACCGCTCCTCCCTGGAACAGCTGCAGCACAATATGCTCCACAGCTTGTCACGGGGGATGGGAGGAGGAGCAGCAAGATATAAATAAATAAAATAAAATACGTCTAGTTTAATCCTTTTATCACTATACTTCTTTCAGTCATTTACAGAGGTAATAATTGCCCAGACTCTGCAGAAACCACTGATGGAAGCAAGCACAGAAATCTTGTGGCAGCACCCTACTCTCTCATCTGCTGTCACTTGGGTGCGAGGCAAGAAAACAAATCCTTACAGAGGGCAGGCCCGGAGCTGGCCCCAGCACGGCTGGCTGGCAGGTGAGCGGGGTCGGGGCCAGTAGGACACAGAAGAGTGGGGGAAAAGGGGAGGAGAATCAGAAGCAAAGCTATAGAAGGGGAAATGCAGAGAGAGGGAGCAAGATTAAACAGCACGGTGGTATCAAGGAACAGAGTAAGAGAGGGAAGAGATGATACAGCATATATGTAAGTTTAAAGCCAGTCAGTAAAATGCTCCTTTCTTTGGAGACTGACCAAAGGTCAAACTGCTGGTCCATGCCAGAATCTGGAAGTCCTGCACAGGGCTCCTGATTACTTTATCTCAGGGTATAGGAATGGCTGGAGCAAATCAGATGCCCTACTGTGTTCCCAGCAGGGACAACGCTCCCCGGGGAGGGACCTGGTGTCCTGATGACCACCAGGGTTCTCTGATGCATTCAGAAAGGAAGTGGGAGAGAAAAACATCCCTCTGGGCAAGGGCAAGAAAATCACAGCAGGTTCCTCCTGGGGGAAGTTGGCTTTGAGATGATGCTGTCCTAAAACCACCCAAACACGGCATCAGGAAGAGCTTAGCATGTGCAGATGTCTTAGTACATGTAGACTCAAGTGCTCCCACCTAAAATGGCAGCTGTCTCTTCCAGTAAACAGATGCCTTTGTGGCTTTAAAGGGCAGTGGAACAAGGTCATCTTTTCCTGAGGTTTAGCCTTCTCTGTCTTCTCCCTTTGGGTTTGCTAATACAGTACATCAGTCTGCTGGCTCTTCAACACACCTTGTCCAGTCACACTTACCCACACATTGATTTGCTTAAGTGCAGTGCCAAATGCAACCCCGTTCTCCATGTGTTCTTCCCACCTTGGAGAGTCTCCTAGCAGACCCCAAAGGTTCCTGTCCCTACAAGGACTGCACACGAAGTCCCTGTATGCAGGTCACTGGCTCCTGCCCAGTGTCCCCAGTCAGCTGGGCCTTGGGGAAGCCACCTTTGGCTTCTCTCCGAGCGGAAAGCCTTCCTGGGAGGCTCAGGCTGAGATTTCCCAGGCAATCCTTGTCAAACGTGGGTTTTAGTCTCTTCACTTCTTTCAGGCTCTTTCCATGAGCTCAGCCAACAGCAAACCTGAGGTAGTGGCCCCTCTGCACGTCATGAGCAGATATTTGTGCATCGAGCATGCTTTCTAAGCAAAAAATGCCAGTGGTTCCTTCTGCTACTCCCAAGAGAGGCAGCGCCCTGGGACAGAGACAGGGCGAAACAGAGCTGCTTAATTCAATGTGCTCCTGCATGGGAGTGTTGTCAGTGCTGAAAACATGCCATGGAACCAAAGAACAGCTGAAACGAAGCAAAATGCAAATCCCCAGAGAGCAGCTTTCCTGCTGCTGACAAGGACATTCAGTTGATCACTAAACGTCACCTCTGCCTCAGCCCTCAGGTCCCTTGGGCTGTTCTCCTGATTTTATTCCACAGCTCAATGAGGAGGCTGTACAGAAGGGTGTGGGGAGAAAGCAGCAGGGGGGAAAGGCTGTTTAGGCTGGATCTGTCTGCTGCCTCACATGCTGCCTGCCCTGGTTTAGGTCCAGTGCTAAGAGAGTGACACACAGCCATGTCGAGTTTCCCCCATGCATTTCCAGAGGACCCTTATAAAATCTGACCTTCATGCTATAAACCTGTGGCTGATTGCTGAGTAAGTAATTTCCTCCTGGGTGATTTAGCAGGGACTGTCGACAGAGCTGCAGTTTGTCTGGATTAGAAGAAGAATTCATCAGGCAGTGGCATAGCCCACCTGTCTGTCTCCTCTCATTCCCATCTCCACAGCCATTTCCTGCTCGCTGCCCCCAGCAATCCTGCCCCCTTTCTCCCCAAACAGCCCCGAGCTGTGAGGAGGGGGAGAAGTCAAGCAGGGAAAGAGTTGCTGGGCTGCCTCTGCTCTTTCCTTTCCCTGTCATAAAGATCACAGGGCCAGCTCTACAGTCAGGGGAATATTATCTCTCCTTGCTGCTGTTAATCTCTTTATGGCATCATTTGACCCTTTCTAGCATCCATTGATTTTTGAACTACCCTTTATGGCAACTCTTTAGATCCCCTTGGTCTAAATTACTAAACATCACCACCCAGGGCAAAACATGGGAACAAATAAAGCAATAGGAAAAAATCCATTCAGTAACCATGACTTCACTGGTGCTTTTGGGGCCCCTTCTCCCTCACTCTGTGAGCCTCAGCCTGCGCTCTGGAGGGACACTACAGACCCTCCTTCCTTCCCTCCCTCCCAGCACAGAGAGGCACCTCACCCTGTCCCAGCCGTGCTCTGGGAACAGGCACGGTGGTACTTCCTGCCACACTCCTGGCAGGAGGTACCAAGCCCACTTGGTTCCCTCTCAGACCCTCCAGCTCTGCTCATTCCCCCAGCACGGTCACTCTCGGGTCCTGCCTTTTGCAAAGGATGTTGCCACCTGTCTCCAAACTCACAACACCTGAAGTCACATCCAGAAGCTTCTGGCCAAGCCTTGCTAAGGCAGTCTAATAGGGCAACTCAACAAGAGATGAAGGCTACTGCATTTAATTCACTGGAGAAATGACTTTTCATTCCAGATGAATATGTTTTAATTTATTTCTGTTTTCCTGAGCTCACCCCTTGTCCAGCAGTGACTGTCTTCTTGCCTCATATTTGCTACTTGTCCAAATGAAATACTGAGGTATATTGTCTATTATTATGGTAAGATACACAGTATATCACACTGATGCATTCTGTGAGTATGACATAAAAATGACAAATGTGCTCTGGCCAAACATTGAAATGTATTCATCCCGCATTAGTGCAAAATTAATATTAATACACTAGAAAATTGCTCAGGTGATGAGAGTTTTGTGTCATATTAGAGAGGACACTTCATTCCTTCCTCATTTTTAAGACAGCATCAGCCCTCAGTGCTGACATGAGCCCCAGGATATCTATCACAGGCATATTTTCAGAGAACTCCAGCCAGTAACACAGAGGATGAAATGCCTGGGCACGACACAGAGCTGAGGCCCACAGAATGGATATGGAGGGCCAAGGTGGTACCAAAGTTAAAATGGTCTCAGCTTTCTCTGTACTGCAGATGGCTCATGATTTATCCTTTGTATATTATTATCCCCCCCCTCCAATCTCTTCAATCTCTGACCATGTCCAAGACCACCATGAGGGAGGAGTTAATGGTCGTGGGATTGGTTCATTATGTTTGGATTGGGCTGGATTCACCTGCTGAATGCCAGTTTGTGTCAGATTTTCATAATTACTGCCCTCCTCTATGACGTGTGGTAGAATAGGTGATGAGTGCAATGCTGAATACACTTCACAGGCCATTTAATTGTTCCATTGTGTGATTTCCATAACCACAGCCATATCCATGCAAATTTATTGACCACGTACAACAAAATCTACCAAGTGAATGTATCGGTCATAAAAATCTCTTTCCTTGATGCTGATCTGAAAGGTGTAAGCCCTGAAAGTGGATCTGTCTAAGGTCTGCACACCATGATTAACTGCCCTGCCAGTACCATATACATACATACTATATACGTACTATGTAAGGAAGAGAAAGTGAGGAGAGGTGAGGGACATTTTCACCTTACCTTAACCATGTCTCAGGTCATGTTTTCTTACACAGCCACTTAGCTGCTGCATCTTTGCCATATTTCCTGGAATCAAGACCCCCAAGCAAGACTAACCCAGTGTCAGTGGCTGAACACAACTCACCAGGGCTTGATTGGCTGCCAGGGGATGAGCAATTCCAGGCCAGGTGTACCACATCCATTTCTCTCCCTCTGGCCGCTGCTTCAAAGGAAGATGAAACAAGTAAGTGGTTTATCATTACAGGTACACAATTGCAAAGCCAGGATGAGCTGGATGGCTCCAGAAATGCACACTCTCAACTGCTGGCCCCCAATGCAATCCCCTGTGCCCCCTTGCCCACTGCACACAAACCCCCTCACTGACATGAGTTACTGAGCAAAAAAGCCTCCAGAGCAGCCCCAGAGGAACAGTTTGCACTCAGCCTGCCCACCCCTGCCTTTCATCTCCAGCGTGCAGGTCTTTCTACAGCACCATCAATGCAGGATGGAGGAGGAATCGTTAGATGTGGCACTTCCATCAATATCTCTGAGAGGAACAGGTGACATAAAAAGGGTGAACCTGAGACCTCTTCAGACTGGAGACAAAGAAATTACAAGGATCTTTTATTTTTGATGTGTTAGCATTTTGGATTATATCTATATCTATACTTAATTTATATACGTAGAAATGGAGCATCCATTTTTCCTTTGTAAGTGGGAAGTAGAGGCTGAAAGCTACAACCTTTGCCTGGAAGACTAGATGGCCTTTGGAACTGGCTGATAAGTGATAAAAACAACCTGCAAAAGCATGTATCCTTGCATCATTTAAGATGACCTTTTAGAAGGGAGATACAGGAAAACGGGAAGAAAATGAACAGAGAAAAGGCAAAAAAGCTGGGGGAAGCAAAATTTTAAAACCAAACATCCACTGCTGGCATTTGAAGCAGCTGCCACTAGAAGAAGAAAATAAAAATAAAATGAGATTCGACATTTTATTTCCCCCTATCAAACAATATATCCCAGCTAATGGCAGTAGAATAAAAATTTACCCAATGCAGCCTGTGAGAGAGGAAGAGGAGAGAATGGGGAAGAGGGAGAGGAGAAAGGTTATTATAAATGTGTCAAGCTTGTTTATGGCCCTTTATCAGCAAGCGCAGCGGAAAGAGAGAGGCACTATTAGTGCATCTTAAAAGTGTTTGGCAGCTTTGTTTGGGAATGTAAATAATCTTTATATTCATGGAACGTGCAGGCACGTGCCACCTGCACCGACAGATTTTTGAAGGACCTTCCGACATTCCTGCTGGGCTCTGCCTTGTGGGTCTGTGACATGGGTGGTTCATCCAAAGGTCTAAAACTGCCTATGATGGAAAAGGCTGCACGGGGAATATAAAGGGATTTAGGCAAGGACTTGAATCTCATGGAAAACCCTTCTGTCAAGGTCAGATGCTGGGCTGGTTTGCCTCCTCCCTGAGCCAGGGGAGTTAAGATTCCTCTTCCAGTGATGTTGCTACAAATCTGGAGGAAGGCAGCTTTGATGCTCCACGCCGGAGACCACAGCTCTGCCCAAACTGCAGCCCCCTGGAGCACAGTGCAGTAGCAGGTGGGTCAGCCCAGCAGAGAATCTGGTCAACCCTTTGCCTGCTTCTCCCAGTTTCTACTTCAATTAATAGGTAATGAAAGGTAAATCACTGCCATTTATTTACGTGGAAAATATATTATCAGGAATACCCACACCCTGCAGGGAGCTGACATCTCATTTTTCACAGACAGGATGGGGAGGGAAGCCCTCAAGAGCAGCAGTGGCAGAGATAAACCAGGAGACTGCCACGAACACAGAGACAAAGGAGAACGCCACGGTGCCTCTCCCTGCCACAGCGAGGGAGATTCACGTTCCGCAGATTAATTCTGAAGCAGCGTTTAACACATTTCCCTTTGGGGATGAAGGATTTGCCCTGCATTTCAATGAGACATTCAAAATCACACTCATCACTCTCGGAAATCGCACTTAGTTAAATTGTCACCTCTGGAGCGGGAAGGCGGGCGCAGGGCCGTGCTCTGCGTGGGAACTGGTCAGCCCGGGTGGCCGGAGGGGAGCAGGGCTGCGGGGTGACAGGGAGGTGGCCACAAGGCTGGGGCAGGCTAGCAGCAACGTGAGAGAGCAGCACAGGGGCTTGAAACACAGTGCCATGAAGCTGAGCAGCTTGAGCCACAGGCTTGAAGAAGACGCAGCTCGTGGCATGGCCATGGTGCTGGCAGGGAGCAGGAGGGAGCTGGGGGATGAAGGGACTGCCAGTGTATGGAGCAGAGGAGAAGAACATTTAGGAAAGGGTAATGGCCAGAGCGAAAGGTTTTCCTTCTTATGTGGCAAATGCAGACTGGTCAGGCTAAGCTTTCCCTTTCTCTGATCTCATCTTGTATCCCTTCATATTTCTTGTCTCTCTCCTATGCTCCCTGATAGGCAAAAAGGGTATAAAATTCAGAGGGAACATGCAGCTTTCCACATCCTGGACTCCCACAGCCAGAAGAGGAAAAGGGGAACAGCCTAGAAGGATCAGCAGATGAGCGATGCCCAAATAAACCCAAGTCTCTACCATGTACCTTGGTGTCCCGCTCCAGTGTCCACCACACAGAAAAGGTGTGCGATGAATGGCCTCGGGAATATCTCCATCAGCACTGAGGGGCAGAGCAGATGCAGGGACAGTACTTGCTGTGCTCTGCTCTCGCTATAAATCCACTCTGAGCTGCAGGGGTGGGCCTAAGCACCTCTATGGGACAGTCATTGTAGGACAATCCTCTCCCACAAGTCTCTAGAACCGACGAATGACAACTTCAGTTGCTACTGACCTGAGGACATCTGAACAAAAGTCCAAAAGCCTTTTTTACCCTCTTATTGCTCTTGAAAGTCTTCACATCTGCTTTATGAAAAGGTGTGGCTGCTTTAAATCAAAGATTTTGAAGATGTGAACCCATCATAAGAGCAAAAGGTGGGTTTTTTTTAAATTTAGCACACCAGCACTTTCCAGAAGGCCTTGGAGCACTGTCAAACCTGTGTTACCCTCCTGATAAGGAGGCAGCAAATTCACTTTCGCATTTGCAGCCAGGTGCCTGGAAATCGTCATATACAGGAATTTAAATGTAGATGTGTGATATTTACTGCAAAGCACGACCCACACGCAGACAGGGGAAGGAATGCCTGAGCAGAAGGAGTAAATGACTATTGCAGGCAGAAAACCCACTGCAATTCATGCATCACACAAATGGTTGTGTATATTAAAGCAATGAGGACAAAGGGTATTGATTTAGCACAAGTATCAAGAGTCCCAGGTGCTAAAACCTGAAGAAATACAAACTGTGCTGGGCAGAATAACAACAAAACGAAATGATAAAAGGATATGAGTGTTTGAAAAGACACGCAGGACGGGCTATAAATTCTAATAATCCATATTTCTCGAAAGCAGCAGCTATTGACTCAAAAACAAAAGAGCAGGCATTGTAATGTAACAAATGTCAGACGGGATAGCAGCAGGAATTCAATTTGCTCTGGCCATATATCAACTTGAAACTTAATGTAATGGCACGTAGTTAAAGCTGCACCCTCACTTAATGGCTATTACCAGTCCTGGGTGGGTTTTCCAGCAAGCATAAAGCAGTGAGTAATTGGCCCCACTCTGCCTGCATCACTGTTAATGAAAAAAAAAACAGTGCTTGAGCCTGAGAGCAATGGGAGAAGGGGAAGGCAGGGAACCCAGGCAGAAGCAGGCAGCGCCGGAGCAGCCAAGAGCCTGCCTTGCCAGGATCTCTTGAAAGTGTTACAGGAGAGACCTCCGGGACTTCAGCTGACCAGGATTTCTTCTGTAGAAGGGTGGGATCCACAAAGCAGCAGCATGATATCCTCATTGCCTCCTAAGTGAATGGGATCCGGGCCTGCTGGAAGAAGAGGCGAGACCCTGGGTGGTTGCACCTCACCAGGCCCCTAAGCAGGAAGTGTTTATGGCTTGGGCAGGGTTCTGCAGCCAGCCAATTATGGCCACTGTAATTACTTCTCTTTGGTGATTGCAAACAGCCCGGTTTAATTACAGATTTCCTGTTCTCCAGTTACTGAGGCTGCTGGAGTGAAGAAGCAGAAGTGTTGGCATCACTGAGAATATGCTCTGACCCTGTGTGAGAGGCAAGAGACGCTTACTGAATGGAAGAGAAGGTGAGATGGATGTGGGACAGAAACCTTTGTAGTAAGGAATCATAGAATGATTAGGGTTGGAAGGGACATTAAAAACCATCTAGTCCAAGCCCCTGCTCCAGGCAGGGACACCTTCTACCAGACCAAGATGCCCAGAGCTCCATTCAGCATGGCCTGGAACACCTTCCAGGGATGAGGTAGCCTCAGTGTCTCTGGGCAACCTGTGCCAGGGCCTCACCACCCTCACAGGGAAGAATTTTTCCCTAATATCTAATCTAAACCTACTGTCAGTTTGAAGCCGTTGCCCTTTGTCCTACCACCCCAGACCCTTGTAAAAAGTCTCTCTCCAGGTTTCTTTTAGACTTCTTTCAGTACTGCAGGGCTGCAACTACGTGACCCCTTAACCTTCTCTTTTTCAGGCTGAACAATCTCAGTTTTCTAAGCCTTTCTTCACAGGAGATGCTCCATCCCTTTAATCATCTTGGTGGCCTTCTCTGGACTCACTCTGACAGGTTGACGTCCTTCCTTCACTGGAGACCACAACATGAAGCATGCAAACCAATCAGGGGAAGGTAAAGATGTAAAACTGTCCTAATCACTCCACTGCAGATAGGCAGGGCAAAGAGCAAAGCTTGCATATGTTAACTTTCTAGGGATATCCCACTCCAAATTTCAGGACACAATTTTGGAACAATCAAAAATAAAATCAGCTCCTGAGAGAACTCATTGAATCTCACATGTGGTAAAAAAGGACTCTGGAAGGTCAGTGCTGTGCAAACCTCCCTGCAGCACAAACACAATCAGTTTTACTCCGTATCATGAAATATGGAACTGCGTCCTCTGACTACTCTTTCAATGTTTCTCAGGAGGCTATTTAAATGCCTTCTATTGCCTTTTTATTAAAGCAATAAAGATATCCAGATCTTGGGACTCAGCTCTGCCTCCTCACTTACCATGAACTATACCCAGAACTTGTAGGAATGTCCAAGGGTGACGCGGATTACCACGAGTAAAGGCTAGCAAGCCGTCGCTTTGGGTGCCACAGCTGGTTTCGTCGTGCTGCAGTACCATGAGGCACTGGTTGGGTTTCAGCACAGAGGAGCTGCTGAGCTGTGTGAACCCTGGCTCCCCGAGAGCCCAGCCACTCTCCCTGGGGACAGGAGGTACTCAGATCCCTGAGGATTTTCCAGCCTCTATCCCTGGCTGAGAACACAGCCCAGGCACCACACCAGCAACGGAGCACAAGATCAAGCACGAGCCCAGTGCTCTGTTTGTCCCTGCCCTCAGAGTTCAGTGCATACAGGAGGCTGAGAGCAGCGGTGGGTGTTGATCACATAGCCAACGAACACAAATGGAGCACAGGAGGCTGAGGGTGCCCATCGCAACAAGGCCTTCCGAGCAAGAAACTGGGAGGGGAAAGGGATGTCGTACAAATCCACGTTTCAGATTAAATCTGATCCTTAAACCCTCAATTCCCATAACAGTATCTGTTTTAATGCCCACAGGCCTTGCTTTCCTCCGTAATCTCAGCCATCAGTCTCCCATGACTGACAACACCAGGAATGAATCCCTTTTGAAGCTGACAAAACTTACTCTGAACTGATTTTCTCTTGAGCTCTGTTTATCCGAGACTGAAGAAAGCAGCTCTGAAGAAATTACAGCCTCTGTTTACCCCCCAGATCTCTACTGATGCAGCAACAGCCACCAAGCGCGGCCAAGGCCAGTCCTGGCAAGCACAACACCCTCAAGCAAGGAGGCCAGTTCATTTTCTGTCCCCCAGGCCCCTTCCCGTGTGGAGGCCAAGGCTGTGTTGACACATCTGGGCCGATTCCCAAGAGACCTGGGGCAGGCTGCCTGGCAGAGAGGGGACCCCAGCCTGACTCACAACAGAACAGCTGGAAATATTCTGGGATTCTGTTTACAGCCCCATAAAGATTTTATGCAGTGCATTTAGCCTCATGTCTCTGCATTCATCGTGTTAAATGCTGAACGTTTTACTTTAATGCCATAGCGGCTACAAGTAGGAATACTTAATGTAAATAAATAAGAAGTAATCGCATTTTCCCAGTGAATGGATCAAAAATGGCCACTGGGAGAGTTCACCTTCTGAAGTCGAAAGCCTGGGGCTGTCACTAGGGTTTCCAGTGAACTATAGAGCCTGTGGGGCATCTCAAGGAAAAGAAAATAATTAGAAAAATAATGGTATAAATAATAAAGCTTATGCATCTTTTAATTGAGGAGCTGGCCTGTAGGTTGGGCACAGCACACTCGTGCCCAAGAGCCAGCATTAAACATTCCAATTTAGGCAATGGAGGGAAAGAGGGACAGAAGCAGACGGACTAAGACTCTATGCATTTGTGAGTAAAATCTACCAGAAAAGCACATTAGCGCTCCTTGGAAACTAGAGCATTTCAGGAAGGAACATATGCACAGAAGAGGAGCTTCTCAAGTGAGCCCACATTATTGCAACAGACTCGCAGGCATGGTTCCTGCAGATCTCTAACCAGACTTATCTGGGCTTCAGGCACACTTCTCTCTACACGGGAATTCCAGGCTCTACCACAAGCCAAATTCCCCGGGATGAAATCACTCCTTCCTTGAGGTGAGCACATGGCCAACTCACAGAGCCATGCTTTAGCCTGTGGCCTAGATGTCTACTGTCAAGAAGGGCTCAATGTCTCATGGGATAAGAACTTCATCGTGGCAGTAGAGTAACAATAGATTAACTGTGTTTAAGTTATCTCAGTTGAAATGATGCTTCACAAGACGTCCTGACCAAGAAGGTCAAAATCTAACTGAATGTCTCCTGGTTTTGCCTCAAAACACCTTGTCAGGTTGATAGGCTGCCCAGAGAAGCTGTGGATGTCCCATCCCTGGAAGTGTGTAATGCCAGGCTGGATGAGGCTCTGAGCAACCTGGTCTAGAGGAAAGTATCCCTGCCCATGGCAGGGGGGTTGGACTGGATGATCTTTAGAGTCACTCCTATCCAAACCATTCTATGATAGGTTCATATTAGGTAGCTATGTTCTATGATTTTCTAAACACACTTCTTCTCCACTCTCAGCTTCTGAGCTTCTCTCTGCTCCAGACTTCCCACGTAAAATTGGCCCTCTCTTGCTTCTCCCCAACATTTTGTTCTTATTCTACCAACCAGAAGATCAGCTTAAGTCATTTGCATCCTAATTTAACCCCATTCCCAATCTATCACTCAACTGTCAGCTGTAATGTTAGGAAACATCAGTTCAACACCTTCCACACCACATCGCTCCCAAATAAGCTCTCTTAACTCTGAACTTCTGTTGGTACCTTGTTGCACACTTGTCTAAATCTAGTCCTTGCAATAGAAAAGACCCCCGTACCCTTACCTGATCTCCAAGTGACTCTTTCAAGGTGGTGCTGATGCCAGCAGGATGTGCCTGATGCACATGACAGGAGAACTTTTTGTCCAGTAGATGTGATGAATGAGGCAGGCAGAGATGATACCTATCAGAAGGTGGTACATATCCCTACCAAAAACATCTTACTTGCAGTTCGCATCTTGTTAGATGCTGAAAACCAAGACACTTGTGTGAAATTTTTTGAAGGGTCAAGCTATCAACTCCACTAAATTGTTCCTGAGAACTTTACTATACAACTCTAGAAGCAAGGACTGAGATGGTGGTTGACGTGCAGCTGTGCTCTACAGCTTGTCCACAGCACCTGTTCCCAATGACAGAGGTGCTGGGAATTAGGCTGTGGAGACAAAAGGTGGGAAGCTCATTTACTGTCTCCATCTCGGTCTTTTTTTTCTCTCTTTACTAAGTTCTCTACAGAAAGACAGCAACTTTGAAGTTGACAACCAGACGCCAGCGTTGTCCCATGACTGGTGAGCCACCAAAGAACATGACAAGATTTTCAATTTCCTTCAGCAATCAGAGATCTTCCAGAAGACCCTTGATCAGCACACCTCACCTCGACACAGTGATCCGCAAGGTCTCTAACAGCCACTTGCACAGTATCACCCAGAATACCTTGCATGTCTTCCTTTGAAGTTGTGACCTGATTACCATAAGCAATGCGCTGCAGATGTACCTCTACAAGCCCAGAAGCACCAGGGGAAATGAATATATTAGTATTTATCATATTAATGCAGATTAAGCTGGGTATTTGTTCTGACATTTCAATAATAGCTTTTTCTATTTATTTTTTTTTTTTAAGCAGCAGCTTGTATTTTTTTCTTCCTTAAATAACTCATTGTTACATTAAACTTATTTAAAATTGTGGTCCTTTTTTGATCAAACTAAAATCTTATTTGGATGGCCAAAGGGGAAAAAAGTATAAATGAAAACTCTCTTTTCTCTCCTCCATTCTTTCACTCCCTCTTTTTTCTCTCTTGTTAAAATCTTTTAATCAAAGTGACAATCTGTCTTTCCCGCGAAGGAAGCTGGTGCCTTTGAACAGTGCTGCTCTGATAGCTCTGTGCTTTGATGTGGGATTTAACTTATGCCTTTAGCAATCTCAAGTGTCTGTGCATGCATGCACTGTATCCATGTGTGTGTTTCCGTGCTGTCCTTGCGCCCGTACACAACCTGATCTACCCACGGACGCAACAAAAATAAACAAAACGGGAAGGGAAACACAGCAAATGCCATGACCACACACAACAGTGACCTCGTGGAGTTCGTACTCAGCACAGCTCAGAGGAGACCTTGTTCTTTGCCTTTTTGCACAGTGACATCGTCAAGCACTTCATCTGTTAATGTCAGTAAATACAGGGCAGCATGTTACAGGAGGCTGACACCCTGTAGAAGGTCAGGTGTGCACTGGCAGCCCTGTTCCTGCAACCCATAATCCCTGGAGCATGGCTACAGCATGTTCATACCCAGCATGCTGCTGGGGATGACACACACTCTGACTGTGGTGTTATCGTGTTACTTGCTCTCCTCTTTCTCTTCCTTCCCTCCGTTCGACTCCAGGCCGCCCCTGTTCCGATCACAGTCTCTCTCCTGCCTTGACAGCTGTTTCCCTCCTCCTTTCTCTTAGCCCAGCTGACCTCAGTACTGGCTCTGGGGGACAGCAGGGTCTTCACCTTGTCACTTCTTCCTTGAGGATACAGCACAATTAGCTTGGGCCAATGGACCACCTCAAAAGCCTGGGCTCACCTTGTTTCCACGGGTCCCCACTGTCCTGGTGCCTTGGTCACGTGTTTTGTTGTGGGATGAACATCACAGAAAGCAAAACCAGAGAAGAGCTACTGACCACAGAAGAGCTATCCTCCCATTTCACAGCCGGAAGGCTCCCTCTCTGCCACATAAGGAAGCACCATCACCTGCTTGCTATGATTTTACAGCAGTTACTCATCACATAATTCCCCAAGACCTCCATTCTACTCCTGGCAATTGCCTTCCGGGATTTCAACCAACCCTTCAGAGACTGCCTTCCTGATCAGCACTGGGGCCTTTTTATCCTGTACAGAAGTTCTTGGTCTAAGTGAATCAGATCTCTTGGTTTTGTGTACACTGACAATTTTACAGGTGCTTCTACCTGTCATCCCCGATGGTTTTCCTCAGCAGCAGGACAAGTGCACAAATGCTTTACAAAATTCTGAACAACACAAACCTCAGAACTACAAATCTCCAAAGCAGCTTCAAGTCAGAGAAAACAAAACCTTGACAGCAACAAAATCCAGAACTGCCTGAAGTTTTTTGTACTAAAAGACAACCTTTAGAGCAAAACTGGTGCCCTTTCGTAACACCCCACTATCAAGGCAGAGTTTTTTGAAAGTTTAATGTTTCAAGTTTTCCCTGCTTTTCTACTCTTTTACAAGCTTATACACAAACACACACATACAAGCACACAGAGAATTTTCTTCAGCTTCAAAACCAAATATCCATGTGAACACACACACACAGAAACACATTTTTTCTAGATTTTTTCTTTCTTTTACGTGTCTCCTGCTCCTCATCTCTTCTAAGGGTTACTGGAATTTGTGTTGGAATTCTGTCTTCCATTTCTGCAAGTTGTGGGGATAACACATTGGGAAATGAAGCTGATTTTCTCCTTGCCTGCCTACTCTGGGAACCCCTGCTGAGACACGAAAAACTCCTGCCTCGCTGGGCAGAGAGCTCAGCCCTTGCCCATGACGACCAAACAGGGAGATGCCAGAAGAGATCTATCCAGCTTCCAGCGTCTGCCTTGCACATAAAGGATTATAATAAAGACAGAAAGCAGTGATCAACACAGAGTAGGAGGACACAATAGCTCAGACAGCATGGAACCTCCAGACTCCATCTAGGCAATTGCTCTCCCTCTTTGGTTTTTGACTGAGACTCTCTGGCGAATTTGACCTCTACTGCATGGATGCTTTTCTCATTTCCGCGGAAGGCTTTGGATCATCTCCCTCTATTTTGAGAACCTCTGTGTTCTCCTTGCCTTGGATCCTTTCAGTGACCTCTCAGAGCATTATCCAATTGAGTATATATTGTCTCTAGAATCTTTTGTCCCTCACTCCAGATGCCCCTCATTGGATGTCTATTTCTGTACATTCCTGATGAGCCAAAACCAAGGGCTCGTTCCATGGAGAAGTGAGGGAGCACAGTAGCTGACCCTTAAAAACCACGGCAGTCTGAAGGCCAGTGACAGCTCTCTTGTCCAGGGGTGTGGGAAAGGACACAAGGCAGGCTTGAGATGGAGACCAAGGGCAAATGGACTTCTTAGGGAAGGAAACAGAAAGGAGGAATAGAAGAGACAAAAAGGAAAATATAGTGACAGGGAATGGGAAGAACAGAAGGAAAATGTTTTACAGTAGATAAGAATTATTTGCTTCACATGTATCAGGAAGCAGGGAGATCTCCAGGGAGGTTTCCCAGGCATTCACTGTAGTGAGAACACGCACAGGAAATTTCCACCCCCAGCTTTTTAATGTGGGACAAAGACTGACTCTTCCTCCTCAGAGGCACAGCCCTGTGCTAAAACTTGACAGCTTCTCTGTCTATCTTGACTGTTTTACATGGACAGCTAAGTCCAAGCTGATACACTTGCCCTCTAAGCCCCTGCCTTCCAGAGGCACGGAACATCCACTGAGGACCAGCATGCCTGCTCAGATGCTCTAATTTGGATCTCAGTGCACAACTTTGGGAAATGGGGCACCAAAAGAGGCTGTGCTGAATCTTGCTGTCGGCTCCAAGCCCGTTCCCCCAGTGCTGTCTGGGGCATCAGTGGTCCAGCTCTGCAATACACAGTGCACATGTGCTGCCCAAGAAAAAAAAGCCAAGAATAGCATCTCTCTGCAGAGACCCTGTGTCATTTATAGCAGGCAAGTAATGCAAAAGGACAGGATGAGCATGTCCAGCCACAGAATGTCTGTGCAGAGCCCTGCCAGTCCAAGGACACTTCCACTCCTGCTTGGTGCTGGTGTTGCTATCTAAATTCAAGCCTGCTGTCTGCAGTCACTGTGTAGCACTCACCTGTGCTTTGCAGGCCACGTTTCCTTCTCCTGAGATTTGCCACCAGCTTAATAGTGTGCACGTTGGAGAAAGTCCCCCCGCCCCTACCCTCATGCATACCCAATCAGGCCTCCTGATCATGCAAATTAAATACAGTAATATCATCCCTGCATGCCTCTACCCCGCCCCATTCCAGCACAAAAAAATAAGTGGGGGGGAAGGAGGGGAGTAACAAACACTCCATTCATAACCAGAAACGTTAATTATATGTGATGATGGGCAGTCAACTCCCCGAAGCATTTGCATAATTACTAATGCTAATGATTCAGAGTGTGCCTGTCTCCTTCTGGTGGAGGAAATTTAATTGGAAAATGCATAAAAGCATGAGGAGGTGGTCTGAAATGCCACACGCAAAGCAGAGGAGCTCTCTGGGAATGGAAGAGGAAACACGGTCACTCCCTCCCAGGTCCTATGGACCACCTGCCTTTTCTTCCCTCACCTGCTCTGGCATCACTGCCATTTCTGGGGAGCAGGCACAGGAGGAAGTGAAGGTAGGGTGAGAGAGCATCCAGGTCAGTTGTCTTCATCCCAAGGGGATTATAAAAAGAAGACTTAATGAAATTAGTAAATTTTCAGCTAGGTGCCTCAAAGATAGTGATATATAATGCATGCCACTTGTTTGGCAGGAGGATTTCTTGGGCCCTCTGCTCCCACAAATCTCTGGTAACTGTGTGTCTCACTTCCTTCCCCTATACACGCTGGTGGCTGCTGAGCTTCCCCAAGGCAGAACTTGCTGCTTTCTCCCCACTGGCTTCAGTTAAGCTGCTACCAGCCCCAGCTCCCTTCCCACAGCAAAACTGACCTCAGGGCAAAGGGCTGCCTGTAGCACAATCAGAGAGACAGAAGCTCCCCGTGCCCTCAGGGAACGTCTTTGCTTCCCATCTGTCAATCTAATGATGGTTAAAGAGGTGTCCAATCTGAGAGTGGGTCACCTCCTGTGGTTTTCTCAGTCTGCAGCTTACCTCTCACAGCTCTCCAAGCCAGCACATCTCTACGGCCAGGATTTTGGAAGGGGTGAACAAGAGTTCAGGTTTGTTCTCCCACACTTTCCTTGCAGTTGTTCCCCGTCCCTCTGGAGTCAGGCACTGAGTCTGGGTCTGTGTCCTGCAGACAATGCACAGGAGGTCAGTTATGCACTCACTGCCCCTGCCCTCGTTGAAGGGCTGAGTTCCTGAATGGAGATAAGTTTTGTGTTGCACTGTGAGCAGCTGGTGAGGCAGCAGATGGCTGGGAATCTGTAAAAACTAAAAAAAAATTAAAGAAGTCACAGCCCAAGGCATTGTTCACTCATTCCCAGTGCCACCAGACTCTGAGTGCATATCAAACAGGGTACGTGCCCTTGGAAACACCATCATAGACAACTGTGCAAAACAGTGACAAAGCCACTCATGTCCCCAGCCAAGCGGCCTGAAGAGGACATGCTGTGACAATAACAAACCTCTGCCTCATCACAGAGAGACAATCAAACCTTCATCTTGCCCCCTTGCCATCCTTCAGCAGTGGCGCAGCACCCTAAGGGACCGGACACTAGTCACTGTTTATTGCTCTATAAAGCACTGTGCACACCTTTGGCAGTGCATAAATAACAGCAATAATATGGTCCCTTGAGCAAAGTTGCATTTCATCAGCCAGAAAATTGTCCTCTCTCTCCCTCTTAACATTCCAGTGGGGACAACTGGCAGCCCCTTGCTCTGGGAGGGGTTTGCACATCTGCTTTCCATTGCAACGAGCCTGTAACTCGCCGAAGATCTCCCCTGTTTCTTATCTATCTGTTGTGAGATAATTTTAGTTAACTTTTAATACTTGTGAAGGTGAGGGATCAGAGCTGGGCAAAAAGCAGCTTTGGCAATGAATCTCCCTCTTTCTGACTTGCCTCAGCAGCTGCTCCAGGCCTGTTGTCTCCATTTTAACACCACCAATAAGACAGAAACCCAACTGACACCTCCACACTCCATTACCAGTGCCTTAGGCAAGCCTGAAATGGAAAATGTTTCAACTATCCTTGTCCTCTTTTGTCAGCTCCCCAGGAACATCACTGGAGACCTGCCGAATTCAGTGGAAGCTTCAGGTTTCCAGCACCTCCACAAAACAAATGAACAAACCCCCTCAGGAGTCCAGCTTACAACAGCAAGAGCTGAAGGCTTGGTGTGTACACAGACAATATTTCTTACTCAGCCATGTTTGAGTGACTCTGCTGGTTTAAAGGTAAACAGGTGGGAGAAATGAACCCAACTCAAGGGAGATTACAAGTCAGAGCTACAATTTACTAAAAAGATTACACTAAATACAATGATACAGAGAAAAATTGGTTTTAGCCCACAAGAACAGATGTATAACCCAGCACCCTGGGGCACAAACAGGACGGTGTTCGTTGGCCCCTGTGCTGAGCACCACATGGTCCCCCTGAGTACAATGTAAAAGGAAAGGAAACCTGTTGGTGAGGACGATGGCCACAGTCTTGTTGAGAGTGGCAGTCCCAGTCCTGTTGAGGTTCTGGTCTTCCTCTGGATCCCACAAGTGGTACCACAAGTCCCAAAACCTCTATGAAGATTATCTGTGCTCAGGTTCAGGTGGGAATGCCCAGTACCTCCCCCAGGGTGAGGAGTTCCACAGTGGATGATTTGACTCTGAGTCATGGCATATTTTTGGAATCTTGGATGGCCTGGGTAGTTGCAGCTGCCTATTTTGCCAGTCCCTGCTGGCCCATTAGCAGACGCGACCCCTCAGGCCGGGTGTGAAGGTGCTGACGCCTCCCCAGAGGGGAGTTACCACAGCTGAGTCACTGGTGTGAAGACAGAAACACTCCCGTGTCTCACAGGGTTCTTTAACACCCAGCTTGTAGCCTGAGGGGTCAGAAGTGCCCTGGGCAGCTCCTGCAAATGTTGTTATTAACAGTCCATCAGAAATGACAGAGAGGGTGTAGAATACACAGTTTTGGTTAAAACCACACAGTGATAAACCGGTCTCAGCCCCTGTAACTACAACACCCATTGTTTCTCAGAATACTGTTTAAGTCTCAGCAACAACAAATTCTGAATTTTACCAATATACCTTGCTCATTCTAGACCCCCAAAACAGGTTTTAAATTATTTTCTCCAAGAGATTTCCAAAGTCTACACTTTTAACCTACATTTTGCTTTACTTTATTGAAGCCTTTTAAAATAATGATACATTTGGATATATATAGATATTTTGCCTGGATGACAAAACACTTTGAAATCGGGTGCATATTTGACCCATTTTCCCAATATAGTAGAAACACACAGAAACCATGGGGCACATTTTCACTCCCTCCAGCTAATCTCAATGCAAAGACTAGCCCGGCATCCCTTCTTTTAGAAAACATCCTATTTTATTCATTTATCACAAGAAGGGAGGAGATCAAATCAAAGAAAAAAACTGCCAAAGAAAACCACTAAGCAGTGTAACTGCTGATGAAACCTTGTTTTAGTCAAGCATTCAAGCTACACACATCCAAAATTTTAACAAAATGTCCCTACACTTTTCCATTGAGAAAAAGAAAATCGTTCTACGAAGCCTGCACCAGACTGCAAGTAGGAACCATGAAGGTGGCTTTGCTCAGTGTTACCCCAAACTCTGCTCTTGGCTTTGAAACTCTGCTAAAGGCAAGGAAGAACAATTCTGAAGGAGTTTACTAAGACAATATAAAAAGCAAACAACTGCCATAGCCAGTATTATTTCATTTCATTGCAAAGGTTGAATGCTACCATGGGCAAAACAGGTTTGAGGGCCCTCCAACCTTTGAGGTGGAGGCTGCCCCAGAGCACTGTGACTATATTTGCCCAGTCTCAGCTGCCTATATGTGGAGGGAAGCTCCATCCCTGTGCCGGGCTGCCTGTTCCCAAGGCAGCAGAGGAGCTGCCGGCAGCACAGCAGAAATAATGAGCTCTCTTCGAGCTCAGGACAAGAAACGGACAGGAGGTTTTGGGGACAAAGAGAGGCAGATTTCCTCAAAAGCAAGCACAGGCCCTCCCTCCCATCCTGCAGCAAGGCTAGAGCTTGAGAACGGAGAAAAATCAATGAGTACGAGTTGAAGGACCGGAACTGACTGAAAAAAGTACTTCAAATGCTGACTCCCCCGCAGACAGTCCGGAGTGACTCAGGCTGCCTCGCAAAGCCTGCTTCATTCCCCAGGCTTCTTTATTCTCTGAGAGTGACGGCTGGGTAAGTGATCTCAAACCACAGTAATCCATATTTGTACCACATCTTCAAGACCAATGGATCTTAAATGTCTTCACAAATTTCATAGAGAAATCATCTCAATTATCACAGCAAGATTTTTAAAAGGGAAATTCACTCAGACTGTCATATTTTCTGAGCCTCTTAATCTCTACGTATTATTTTCCCCCTCTATATTTACTATAGTCTAAATCCAAAGTCTGAGTACCTGGGGGGTTGCTGGGCCATGAATCAGAATGATCCAGAACAAAGAGAGAGATCTGTAATAAAAAAGGAATCTAAGAATGATTTACTTTTTTTTTTCTTGGTCAGGTAACAACCTCAATGGCTCTGGCAGCAGCACTACAGCAAGAACTCGAGATAGATCTCCTGATGATTTGGTGTTTTTCCAGCTGAGTGGAGAGATTATTTTGTGTGAATTATTCAAGGTTGCTATGACTGTCACAAGACTCACAATGGGCTTTGCAGAAGTTTCTCTGTTGCTTGTGGCGGACTGTCAGATGTGAGACAGCACCCAAACAAAACATTGTAAAGGTTAGTACAGAACAGCTTCAAAGAACATTTCTGAAATGGATTATTGCCTGGAAATACAGAGTAATAAAGTGGCTTTTGTGAAACCACAAAGGCACACAACAACACTATTTAGTTGTTTGCACAGATATCTTAAATCAGCAGCAAATTAAATAATGTTGTTTCTACAAGATTAAGCCGTAGCTAAAATGCTGCATCTTCATAAGGCAAAATCTTTGCTTATTGACAAAAATATATTAACTTCTTTTTTAGTACAGGAAATAAAGACATCCTGGAGAAGGACAATTTTATTTGCTGTCTCTGATGCTACAACCTTTGGAAATGTAAAAATATTTCCAATAATTATTTATAAAAACAAATCTGAATAGGAAGCAACCCACTGTCTTCTTGATGACTTTGAAAGAAGGGCTGAAACTTTATTTGGAGTATTTTTAAGAGTTAGAAATTTACGGTAATGCAATTATTTCAATATTGGCCAAGCGTCTCCACTAGTAATTGGTAATGTTCATTTGTGTATGGAATTGGATTTCCCCAGGCTAATGGAATACAGGAATACGTCGAATAGCAAGTCTCCTATGGATGTATCACCCTTCGATCAAGGAGGCTGCGGTGCAAAGTTTCAAATCTTTTTTAACTCATCTCCCAAAGTGTTGCAGCTTTTCCACAAGGCACTTCTATACACTGCATTTGAAAAGGGTCTTTTTTAATGTTCTTAGGCTGCTGGAAGTGACTTCGGTGCAGGGGAAGAGGATCAGATTGTTCAGCAGCAATTTTTAAGCTCTTTCAGGGTACTGAACATAGGGAGCCACTTTCAGTACTGCACACTTAGCGTCCTTTCACGGTGTGCTAAAAGCTTTTTAATGCTAGAATTTTTAAAATTAAAACAATGGCAAAATGCATTAATCGAAAGGTAAGTTACAAAAGGGAGTTGAAGAGAAATTACGTGGCCATAAAGGCAACTTTAATCTCAGAACACATTGTATGCAGAAAAAAAAAGGAAATTAATTGCAGTGAGCAATACCCTTTCGTTCTCAAATGTCTGCCTTCACATTTCAATTAACTCTAGAGCCTGAATCCAATCCAGCCACTGACAAAAACTGTTGGCTTGTCAGGAAACCATGAATATTACTACTCCAAGGCCAAAATGTCTCAAAAAGCTTTGTGGAGCTGTACCCTGACAACAGCACACGTTACGAGCAAGCCGCTAACATGGGTACAGGCTCCAGAAGTCTTACAGTCACAGGTAGCCAAAGTTCTTTAAACTCTGGGTCTCCTAACCCTTGTAGGGCGCATCATGCCCTTCCCTTCCCTTTACAGCAACAGAAATAACATTTTCCGTGAGAAACCGGCTAAGGCAGATTACAGAAATATTGACTCTGTTAAGGCAGAGTTCCAAATTAAAGTCAATTTCAATTATACACGTAAAGAGCTTTGTGGAATCGTTTCAAAAAACAAAGGTACATGGAAATGCATTGAAACTGCTAGTAAGTATTATATTTTAGATAAAAATTTACACTTAGGAAAATTGAATTTTACACTTGCAGGCAATGGGAAGGCAGACTAGCAACGTGAAGGAAAACAGTAGTTCTTTAAAGCATAATTAGCTAAGCTAAGGCCCAGACAATGAGATGCACCAGCCACCAGACTGTTCTCTTCACCAGCCCCAAATTAGAGTGGTCACCATCCTTTCTGTTTCACTGGTATTGCACACATTTGTGTAGCACAGTCAAGAATGGTGAAGGCTTAAATAAGAACACTGCCAACATCTGCCACCTTGTTGAAGGCTCTGTCCTTGAACTACTTAGAGCTGTGCAGTCCAGGTGAGTGTGCATCTCGTGGCTGCTATTGGTCCTCTGTACATTTATTCCAGCACCTGAAGCTTCTTGCAGACACGCTCAGACAAGGAGGGCATGACCCAGAGCTGCACCCAGGGTCACACACAAAGAAGCAGCATTCTCACATCTGCCTTCCTTAACAAGGAACCTGGGTTGGATGCTTAAATAAAACCTGGGAAATCTGTATTCCAATCATGACTCCGCCAGACTCCCTGTGTGACCTTCAGCAGGTCATTTAAGCTCTCTATAAAAATAAGACTGATAACACTTCCACTATCTGCCTCGCCTGTTTAGACCTTAAGCTCCTCAGACAGAGATTGCCTCTTGTGTGCACTGGGCCTGTAACAGTTGGGGCCTCAAACAATAATTATCTGCATTACATTAGTTAACAGCAACAACGCAAGCGGCAGTGACACGGCCAGGGCTGCACTACCCTTACAAACATTGCAGAGGGAAACAAGTACAAAGCAAGAAGTTGTGGGTGAGCAGAACAGGGATATTATCAAATGCAAACACAATTTTGAGCTCTGTGATCGACCTGGAAGGCAGGTTTTGGGCTGTAACGAAAGAAATCGCGCTATTACCCACTTGCACAGCCTGACAGCACAGCCCCATGCAGAATGCATGAAAGCCTTCCCTTTGTGTTATGCTTAAGGGCTGTGATGGAAACTCATTTTTTCTTCTTTTCATAAATAAAACCATAAATGACTAGCAGTCTGAAAAGGCAAAATCTTGCAGGGGACTGGGGGAGCTGCTCTCATGTTTTATCAATGAGGAAGCAGAGCACTGAGCATCATGATTTGTCTGTTTGCCTGTTTTTATTATCTTTTTAATGTTAACATTAAAGTCTTCTGGAGACTGTGTTAAAAAAATCTGGTGTCAAATGACTATTTGAATAGAGATGAAATGCACCTTTGAGAATAGAAGGTAATAGCAAGGCTTTGCGTCTGCCTATGAGCTGGGAAATGAGGTGTAATGACAGTGCTGGGGATTCCTGAAAAACTCTTTCCTGTTCCAGGTTCTCTGTGTCTTGTCTTCTTTGGCCTTTGCTCAGAAACAGCCCAAGGAGAGCTGGGGGCCACAGGATCCTGAACTGCAACACTTCCTGGCTACAAATGACCCGGAGATGCAGCTGCTGTGACTCGCTTCAGGCTGCGAGTGTTGCCCCAGCCACTCACAATGTGCTCCCAGGGTACAATCCCAGCCCATTCACTGGCAGCTCCAGTGGTTAGGGGTGCTCTGATTAAAAGGCAGGTGCAGAGGGAAAACCCAAAGCAAACAGCTCTACTTTTACACCCCCTTTTTATGGCCTGAAACTTCGGGCTAGGGGCTTTTTTGTTGATTTTTTTAATTTTAGTTGATTGTTTTCATTTGTGCTCAGGGGTTTTTTAAATTATTTTCTCCAATTAGACATTCAGGTCTTCTCAATCCTGTTTCTCTGAAAGATTTTGTGAATGAGTTGATAACTAATAGGTTTAGGATATCAGAGGAACTAATACACTGCAAGAGCCCCAAAAAAAAATCACAATAGATTTTTATCTAAAATGAGGCAGTTGCTTACAGGGTACCACAAAGACACAAAGATGCATTTTACCAACCTAACAAATGTTCAGGCCAGCCCCTGCATAGCAGGAGGTGTAGACTGCTTAAGAAATTTGCTTCCCAGCCCACCCAAAAATGCTGAGGCAAGTGCAAAACCATGCACACACATCCTTATGTGCACAAACACAGAGGGCTTCTTAACAAGGAGTAAGCATCTTTCCTCTGAATTCCTTTGCTCTTCTTGCTGGTTTCTGACAGACGCTCCCTGATTCCACCAGCAGATCCCTGTGCAAGAGCAGCTGACAAGTATTCTCTCTTGGGCATCAAAGCCAACACTGATGGGTGAGGTCACTTTTATGTGTGTATGAAAAACGTGAATCTGGCGTGTGTTGCTTATGCCACAATTCAGTCCTTCTGTCACTGCTACAGAAATACTGGCAAGGGGGCACAGTTTTCTGTTTGTGCCCTTCTGTCCCTGCACCTTCAGATGGAGAGGGAAAAACACACGAAAAAAGAAAAAGCTCTACCAAGCACTCTGAAGAAAACCTGCCACCTCTGAGATTCCTGGAGCAGTTATTCCCACATGTGAAGCGTGCAGATGAAGGCGCCTTTTGATTGCAAAATCAAAAACCTGATCAGCTCTAAGGAAAAGTGAAAACATCAGAGCCCAGAGAGCGGGCCATTAGCTCACTGTGAGGGACAAGGCCACTCCATTCTGGGTTTCTTCCTTGCTCCCCTCATGAAGGAACATGTACAGACCCAGTTCCTATCCAGGAGCACAGGTGCATGCTGGACTCCCACCTGAGCTCCACAGAGGAATCAGTGCTGGTTATACGGGAGCCAGATTCCTTATGGAGTCTATGATTAAAGTATACTGTAACTGCACTCAGACAGGTGCTCACCTGCACAGAAAACTCATCAAGTCGATGGTAAAACTGAAGAAGAAATCACTGGGATCTAAAGTGCAGGCCTAAGGATGAGCACAGTCCCCAGTGCGCTCCTGAATCAGGGCCAGGATAAGCAAAGAGCAGAGAGAAGGGAATTATTTCAGCTTTTTTCCCCTTCTGGATGCTCCATATGCTCCAGACAGCTGTTCTGAGTTTGTTCATACTCATTAGAGTGGGTATGTGTGACAGACTCTACCTCCCTTCAGAGTAACTCAATCATACAGGGTCTCAAATGGTTTGCTGGAGGCTTTAACACAGGCGGCGATTCCCCCTCTCCAAGCTCCACACACGGCGTCTCCTCCGAATTGTCTCAGTCTAACGGCTCCAACCAGTCACATCTCAGGACAAGGGAAAGGTTAGGCAACTGTTTTGTCTCTTCAGCCAGAGCTTCCTCCTTCATCTACTGCACACCTACCATCTTACGTGCTACCAGAGGGAACATACTTCACTGAAAGAACAAGTAAACTTGTTTTGGGAAGTCAAATTTATAGCTAAGAAGCTATTCTGTGGAAGAAATTCACAGATTCGGAGATTTCATAGCCCCAGGGCCTGACCTGCTGCGCAGACACCATAGAAACCTTCGCAACTCCATCACTCAGGTGGTGTCACTGTCATCTGTGAGTCTCCCAGAGGGAACAGAGCCTCAACAACAGCCCATTTCCCACAGCATAGGGTCAAACCCTGAACTCACGGCTGAGGAGACCTTAGCCATACAACAGAAGGTGGCTGGCACATGCTAGAATCAGAGCCCTCATTTATTGGCCATGCCCTCCTAAGCAGAGGGGCCTGCTGCTAGGAAAAGTCTTTGGGTTTTAGTATTCTGTCATTCTTTCCAAAAGCTGCTGTGCCACTTGTCCATAGTGGGTGTGAAATGTGATGACAGGAAAATTTGGCTCTTTTCCTGCTGCTGTCCCAAACAATCACATTTCCCAAAGACTTGCAGCCTTCTCTGAGCCTTTCTTTTCTTATTACTTCACCCGTTCAAACACCAAAAGTCCTTCCCCATCACTTTTTCCACTAGATTTCCCTTCCAATGGCTCAGAGTGGGTCCTCCCACTGTTCCCCCACATGTTGTCTCTCAGCTTTAATCAAAGTCACTTCCTTATTTCCCATCTGATTACCCAAGTGCTGCCTGGCCCTCAGCCACCCTCAGAGCTGGCACAAGCAGGTGCAGCTCTGACAAAGTGACATCAATCCGTGTGCACCCTGAATTGGAGTTGTCTCCCTGATGGAGACCTCTTGATCCCAAGCATTTCTGAAAGCACAGTCTCATGGTTTGCACATGTGACTGAAGTGCAGAAGAAAAAGAGGCAGTTCTTGCCTCAACCCACTTCAAGGATCACCAGGTGAAAAATCTGCCTCATATACACTTTCTCCCTCTCACTGAATGTAAATGCACTCTTTTCAGCTTGGGTGATGGGTCAGAGGGATCGATTCTGGGGTACCGGCAGAGCCTTTATTTACATTTCTCACCACCACCAAATCACTCTGTGCTCTCCCTTCTTGTCCTGTTGCAAGGTTCTCCCATCCAGAGTCCCTTCCCAGCCAAAAGGGTGCCATGCTCCCCTCAACACACGCCAAAGGCGTCAAACACACAATGAGTATGTGACTTTTCTACACCAATACTGCTGTGTCACTACACAGGCAGTAGGGACTGTCGGGCACAGTCTGCACCTTGCACCTGCGGCTTGTACCTTGCAGGAGGCACGTGCCATTGCACCACTGCATGTAACTGCAACCCCATGTGAAAGGCAACTAAACCGATTCTCTTCCCTAGGCTGACTCCCAGCTGACTGGAAGAAACTCCTATCTGCAGATCCATCTTCAGGGAACTCCCAGAGTCCTGGAGCACAGGCAGATATAAACCAGAGCCTGGTTTTTAGAAGAAATATTTTTGCCAGGAGCCTTGAAAATGTTTCTAAGCTACAGGCAACACTGTGCTGACTCACACTTCCACTGAAAGCCATTCGGTTTTCAAAAGCATCATTGATATCTGCACAGGGAACTCCAGCTCTTTGAGTTATTAGGTTTGCTTCACTGGTGAAGCCAACACAAAATCCTACACTTAGGACACCAACAGGATTTGAGCAGTGGAACTCCTTGTTTCAGGGGGCCGGATACTATAAATCCTCATAAGCTGAAAAAGCAACCAAACAAATGCAAGGGAGAAAACCCCATCTAAAGCTACTGAACACATGAAATGTTGTTTGGCTATGAAGGTTATAAATCTCTGGAGAGGGAGGGAGTATATTAAGAGGTGTCACTACATGCTCATCGTGTTCCTACGCTCACCCTTGAGTATCCACTATTTACCACTGCAGGAGAAAGAAAATCTGGCTAGATGGACATAGTGCAGTTGCTCTTATTTAGGCTAAAGCAAGTAAAGCACTCTCAAATATACCTGTACTTCTAAACTACCTGCACAAACCCCCACAAGTCTGTCCACCATCACCACATTGCACCAGGAGCTACAACAAAGAGCCACAGTGTCATGAAGAATATTTTGTCTCCTGACACACTTCAGAAAGAGCTCCTGTCCAGGGTCAGAGACCTGCACTTACCTCAAACACCCAAGGCAGTACAGAAGAATAGTTGTTCCAAGCTCAGTTTATAACTAACAAGAGAGAAGAGTGTGGCCAGAAGGCATTAGATGAGCTGATTTCTCTTTCTTCTTGAGCATAGTGACTGTGTGACACCTGAGTGTGATATTGGCACCAACACACAGAGTGACACTCACAGTTTATCTGCATTCCTCAGCTTGGATAGGATGAATCCAACCTTCAACAATGTATACACATAGATAAGAGAACCTGCACCTCATTGCCCAGGAGTTTGAGTCATTCATGAAAATTGTTTTTGAGGAACTACAGGACAGTGTCTCTGTAAACACCCCAAGAAGGGCTGTTCTCAAATGTTCCCAGGTCTTAGGCTACTGTGGGCAAATTAGCAGCGTAATCCCTACATTCAGCCAAAGAGAAAGCAAACAAGACCAGAGTCCCACCATGATTCTAGGGAGAGGGATATGCAAAGGAGGCCTCCCAAAGTCATTGCTGAGAAAACGCATCCTCAGCTGCACGAGCGGCTGTCAGGCTCTGATGAGATGCCTTTGCCCAGGAGATGTCTGGGAAATAAAGTGCATCAGTGAGCACAGGGACTAGATACAGGCAGTGTTTTGGGCTCCTCTGACCTGGGCACAGAGAATAAAGCCCACTACTCATTCCCTGTGCATCTTCCCTTCAGACACAGTTCAGCCTCACGCTGGAAAAACAAAGGGAGATGCTAAAGGCCAGAGCTTCTCCTTTTCTCCTTGACAGTTCTGAAACACCAAATATACCACAGCATCTGGCTAAGCAGCCTGCCACATGCTGTCGCTCCCTTGCCATGGAGACTGACTGACAGATTAGATCAGACACATGGATGATGGGCCGGGACACCTTGAAGCCCATCTCAAGCAGATTCCATTTGCAGCATTAATCTCCAGTGACAGAGGGCCACCCAACATGCAGGAACCAGCTGTGCAGCACTCACTGCAAGTAGGATATCATGTCATACATGCTAAGGGGAGCACGACGGATTTCTGAGGTGCCTTGGTACATTCTAGAGCAGAACATACCAGTAAGAAACTCTGTCACTGATGTGAGGAAAGGCTGAAATGGCTGTTGTGAAGAGGAAAGAACAGAGAAGTCCCAGGATACAGATGGGAGGGTTGAAGGCTCCCCCAAAACAGCCTGTATGCAACCCATGGCAAAGCTTAGTATCAGCAGAAGTACAAAGTACTTTCCTATCATTCAGAGATCTCCAAAATCTCAAAAACAAATGCCAGAGAGCAGCCACAAAATTAAACCTTGGTCACAGAGAGTCATCTCCCAGCCATACGTAGCGATCCATCAGCCCTGTCGCTCACTGCTGCCTGCAGCCACAGCCTCTGCCACTCCCTCTTCTCTCATGTTCCAGTTGACCTCTGCCTGATCTCCACTTCAGATGCTCCATTTCCAGCCCCTCTGTCTCCCCTGGCAGCACATACACCCTCTGCTTCTGCCACAGAGCTATGAATCATGATAGCATAATAAGCTCATTTATGAGCCTCACACAAGCCCAAAGGACCAAAGAGCGGAATAAATCGTTACAAAGCTCTCTAAGCCAATTTATTCATTCAACAGTTTCTTGCTTTGGCTCCAGCCCCCTCTAACTGGTGTCCAAATAATGTGATAATACAACAGGACAAACAGCAACCTTCTTTCAAGAGATTCATTGCTTTTGTCTTTCCAAGATCAAGAGATGAACTGCGTTGTAAAGGATTTGAATCGCGGTGTGCCAGCTGAATGCATTACTGCCCTGCCTGATTTGCAGCCTTGCAGTGAGGCCTGCAGCAGTGCATAACATGTGTGTGAGCTGCTAACACACACTTACAGCACACAGCTTGACCAGGGAAAGATACTGCCTAACCTCCAGGGCCCTCTTGTCCTCAGGATAATGCATGAGTATTTAATTGTGGGCCTTCCCTGGGGTAGGAAGACTTCCTAAGTTCAACACAGCGGTTGCTGGTGCAATGCAGTATCAGTAAAGAGGACTTCACCCATCTTTCACACTAAGGATCACAACATGCTGCAGATACCAGTCTTCCCAGGCATAGTTGCATCCCTATGATAGCTGAGACTCACTCACCATATGTCACAAATAGGAAACAAGAGGCAAGGCAGGTTGAAAATACTGACTCAGGTTTGTCTTTCAAGGTAGGCACAGAGCTGAGATAGAAATACTCAGACTCCTTCTGCCTGTCCCTCACCATCTTAACTCCTTTTCACCTTTCCCCCCATCCTCAAATCTGCTTGCTGTTTTTTCCCCAGGCCTGTCTGTTCTTCAGGGTTACCCATTCCCAGGCTTTTTCACCCCAGCCTCCCCAAGATGCTGGTAGGAAAGTTGTATTCCTGTAGCTTTTTCAACTTTGTCGCAGATCAAGTGCAAAGAATAAGTAGAATGTGCGGTCACCCAGGATTTCCCCTTTGAGCAGGCACTCACCTGAATCCAGGTAAGTATCCAAGCCTGGAGTTACTCCTCAGTCTCACCACAGAAAGTATTAAGTATTATCTAGCACAAAGCACATGTTTCTCTTTCTGCCCCTGTATTACATGGCTCAGGTAACAAGGTATTCTCACCTGTAAGAAATGCACAGCAATTGCCCCTTAAATCCCATCTGTGACTTACATTATAAAATGCCTCAAGGGATCATATCTGAGGCCCACAAGTAGAGGCAGATTTTTTTTTAAGTAGGGTGAGAGAAACTGTGCAATAACTCAGTAACTCAGTCCAGTGGAACATTCATCTGGGATACAGGAGAGGGTCAGGGGCCCATGGCAGACTCCCTAAGCCTCTCTGTGACTGCTAGGTGCTGCACAAATGCAGAATACTGCTCTCTTGGAGATGATCTGAGTAGGAACTACAAAGGGAGAGGCAGCAGGGCACAGCTATAAGAGAAAAAAGCAGAGGATGACATCTATTAGCAAGCATCCAATTTAGTGACTATCCATAAACCAGGCAGTGGATCTCTCACAGGCCCTGTTTCACATAGGCACCACAGCAAAAAGGAAGTCTTAAGAATGAGTAAGTTGAGTCCCTTGATTCATTACTCCCTATAAAGTCCTAAAAGCCCCACAGTAAGGCAGAAGCACCAAAACAAACTCCAAGCAGCTTTTCCCTGATCCAGAGAAGGTTTACCCTTTAGGAGGCAGTTGGCTACTTTCACTGATGTCCTCCCTGTCAAATCCACAAGATCTTCTGAAATCCCTCTGCAGAACAGTTGGCTTTCCAACTGTGTTGCCCTTATGAGAGTATCCTTAATTTATCTCCGTGGGGATGAGGCGAGCTGAGAGAAAGGCATTCAGTTCTTGTTCAAATGAATCCCTCTTTGCTTTCAAAACAGCCCAGGAATCTCTCAGCTGGCATTTTCGTTCATGACTAAACACTGGTGGAGGGTGTAGTATATGGCTTAAAGGAACAGCTCACTATCAAAACACAAACAACTGCCAGGCTCACGTTGCCTCTGCTTTGCAGCAGGACTCTGGGCTTTGATGGCCTTTTACAACCTCCTTTCCTCTACATAATTAAAAAGTGATTATTTTTGCAACACAGGATGGAATCATGTTCAACAGTCTGATGACAGCAAGGAGCTAAAGCAGGGGAGGGGGAGGCACATTTTGCAACTAGAGGATAAATGGCCTTCAGAAATTGTGGAGGAGGAACAGAAATTGCAAGGAAAGGCTGGAAGTGAACGGAGGAGCTATTCAATTCCCGTAGGGGTGTAAATATTGGCAAAGTGCTTGCTTCAAGACCAGGGCTGAGATCCATTTAGCAGAGCAGTAGGGGAGAATCTGAAAACCAAATTAGTAAAGACTGTGCCCTCGGTGCAGGCTCAACTCAGCATCCCTTTTCAGCTACTGGAAATCTTCCAAATGACAGAACCGACCCTCAAAGCCTTCCAGCAAGACCTGCACTAGGAACCATTAGCAGGAACCATCCAGGTCTGAACAAAACCTGGAGTCTACATGAATGGGCACATCTTCATCTCTGTGGGGAACAGGCCAAAGCCTTCTGCTGGAGTGCAGTTGAAGCCACAAATCAAGACAGGAATCTGAAAAAAGCAGGCTGACCTCACTGATTGCACAACTGGTCATTTGCCTTTAGGAAGGACAATACCTTAGGTGTTGGAAATAAATGATCCTCAAGGTCCCTTTGAACCCAAACCATTCTGAGATTCTATATCTTTTTTGCAAAGATGAAGATGCAAAGCAACTTGCTTGGCAGTTCGGGGGAGCAGCAGTGGCAGCAGTTATGACATATCACGGGCCATGCAGCAAGCCAGCCAGACACGTGTTAAGCCAGCACCGTGCTCATTTAGGCTTGACTGAGCAGTGCACAGAACAGGCAGAAGCCACTTGTGCTGCCTGTGAGAGCCACCACAGCAATACCACTACTTGCATGTGAAGCAGCCAATTTAAATTTGGCCCTTGCCCATCTTCAGGAATAGCAGCCTCAGAGTGATCACATTGTACTTACAGAAAGCCTTCTTTTTTTTTTTTTT
>VWZF01006058.1:684333-772396 GCA_013396755.1 Sclerurus mexicanus | reverse complement strand
TTTTTTTTTTTTTAGATTTTCTTCTTTTTTAAAACAGCTCTGGCACTGATTTCAAAGGCAGGCAGGCAGACAGTTTGGTGCTTTCAAGGATCCCTTGGATTCAAGAATCAAGAACCTGAATTCTTTTGGCTACTTTTGTTAAGCGCCCACAAAGTGCTTTTGAACAAGGGACTCAGCCTCTTGAAGGCATTTTGCTGCCAGAGGTGCTGCTGGGGGTTGTACAGTTGGACAGCTTCACACTAGTTCCATAAAGCAGACACTGATCCAACACCTCGCTGTATTCAGTTTCAACATTTTTTCCTCATTTTCACAGGCAAAATAACCACTTAAATTTGATTCTGCATCAATAAATTGCCTGAGATAATAGGCTAGATGAAAAGAAGTGCTGACTAGCAGGAAAACATAATAAAAAGGTGCTTGACTGCGTGAGTCAGTACAGGCCTCCGTGTCAGTGGCACAATTAGTCCTCCCCTTGCAGGCCGCATGGTTTGGTGTTGCATTTGACAGACAAATCAATCCTCCCCTTCTTCTAAGCACTGTCTAATGAATAAATCAGCAAGGTCACTGGTGCTGCTGCTTCGCCCTTTCCCTGCCAACCAGCCGGAGCTGGGCCTGCCTCTCGGCTCCATCTGCTGTGCTCTCCAACAGGATCCAAGTGTCCTGGGGAGCAAGGTGGAATGGTTAAAACATGCAACTGGGCAGCAAAAGCCCCTCGGTTTACTCCTGACTAGTGAGTTCTCTTGGGCAAGTCACACCGACCCCTTAGGCCAAACTACATGTTCGCTCAGCACATCTTGTCTGCTGAGCCAGCTGTGGAGGAAGAGGGGGAAATCAAGGAACACTGCAGGAGGGAAGGAGTATCAGAGGACTTGAGTTCACTGCTTGGAGTGGGAACTGCCACACAGCAGCCAAGTGGGCAGGAGGATGTGCCACAGCCAGCCTCAACTCAGACCCCTCCCGCCTGGCAGAGCCCCCAGCTCAGCAGGCTTTGCTGGACAGCCCTCAGTGGTTGTGCCATGCAATATAAACAAATTGCTATAATGACCTGGTCTTGTGCATGCAAAGGGGTCCCGAGCTAGTTGATGCAATAGTAACAACTATAGCAGTAATTTACACAGCACCAAATATGCACTAAGTGTTTTCAAAACACCCAGGCAGGTGAGGCTGCTGTCCCAAAGCACTTAGTCTGAATGGAGGGGAGGGAGAGATGGGGAAACAAACCTGAGGGGACCAAGGGAGAATGGCAGCGTGTCTGAGACCTGCCAGGTGAAGTTCCTGGCACACCTGTGGCAAACCTGTCCCCCAGTCCCACGCAGTCGTTCTTGCTTTTCTTATATTATTCAAGGCTCTTCCTGTGGAAGATTTGCCCCAGAACTCCATACAAGGCTCCATTCCTTCCACTACATGCCCAGCTATAGAATTTCTCACCTCCCATCTAGTTGCTCTACTTCAGCACCCCTGAAATTGCAACAGACCAACAAATAACACAGGACCAATCAATATGCTTTTAGGGAGTCCACAGAAAGTGCTTCCCTCAGCCTGAGCCAAAGCCTCGTGTAAGGGGCAAATGTGATTTCTGTGCCAGTCACAAGAGTGGCTGAAAAAAGGGATGCAAAGGAAGAGTCAGCTGAGAAGGCGGAGGCAAGTGCTGAAGGGGAAAGGGGTGACACAAAGCTCACTAGGCCTGAAGTCAGCCAAGGAGAGTATTGCCCCTTCTGCCCCTGTGGATGGGGCTGCTGGAGAGAATAGCACATATCCCCCTAAGCTGCGGGCAGCAGTCAATCACCATGACTGAGCTGGAAAACAGCCAAGGGCTCCATGTGACAAGACTCCCGCTCTCCAAAGGAGGCATTTCCTCATTCATGCCCTTTTCCTCACTGCCCTTAACACTGCCAGTTAGTTCCCCAGCCCCACCCTGCCCAACATTGGCTGTCCTCCTTCCCAATCTACTGCTGCCCTCCCTTTTCCCTCCCAAGCTGACAGGCTGCTCTCCAGCACCCAGGGAGCTTTTCCCCTTCGCTAGACTGAAGTCCCTGGAGAAAGATCATGCCTTCCCTCTGTTGGCTCTGAGGGCCTGTGATGCCCTGGAAGCCAGTAGCTGCTCAATCTCTACTTCTCACGCACACACCTGTATGATTTGTGGACGTTCTGGCACATGAGCACTGTGGAGAGTTGTAAAAAACTTGTGCAGGGATACCCCAGCAGCCTGGCATAGCAGAACCCTGAATACAAATAGCCACGGGCAAAAGAAGAAAGTAGGACAGGAGTGAGAGCAGAGGCAGAAGGAGGAGACCGTGGACTTGCAGGAGGATCAGGAAAATGATCTGTCAATCAGTCCCTTTTTCTTGCTATTACAATGAGGGTAAGTTACCTACCACTAAGTTTGCCTCCTGAAATGGGCCAGGAATCCCTGGTCCTGAGGGAGCATTATGGCATGGAGAAGTGTGTGTGTGTGTCTTCACCATGCCAACGTTGCCCACCAATGGGATAGGAGAAACTCCTAGGGAAAACACCAGAACAAATCCTCTGCCTTAGCTGGGCTAACCAGACCGAATTGCTAACAGCAAATCCAAGGCATTAATTGGAAATTCCATTTAGATATGAAGCAAGAAGAGGAACACTGCAATGCCTTTCTTGCCATGCAGCACACTGAAACCACTTCTGCTTGAGGCCAAAAGGTCTCTGAACAGCTGCCTGAGCTGCCCTGACTGGCCATTAGCCTCAACATCAAGGAAAGGCTCTGCCAGCTGCAGAAGAAGAGGATGACTAACTGTTAGGCCATTGGTACAGGTATTAATTACAAATACAGTTTTCTGCCATGCAGGCATTCTAGTAACCATGTAAACAACAAGTTCAACTGCCTCTTCCCATCAAATTGATGGAATAAGAAGTAGGCAGTCCTCTGGGCTAGTGTGAATCACCAAAATGCAACCAAGCCTAGGGTGAGATGCAACTGTATGCAGTGACAGCACCTAATCTATTAAGGCAGAAATAAGCATGACTGAACCAGCCAAAAGAGAAGACAGAATTGAAACAAGGCAGAAAGTGCCAAAACTCCTCCCTGCCACGACTTCCCTGAAATCCAAGGTGAGAAACCAAAAGCAGGTCTCTGCCCTGATGCAGTGGCCCTCATTAGTGACTCCAAGGGCTAAAGGCACCTCAGATGCTCACGTACCATCTCGAAAGCACACCCACTACAGACCACATCTGCACCTTCCTCACTGGTGTAAATGTGGCAGAGGCTGAGGATGTTGTAAGGACAGAGCAAAGCACCAGGAAGATGAAGAGCCTGTTGGACTCTGCATGAGGCATTAATGCTTCATGCACTGCAACTTGCAGCACCCCTTCCTACACGTCTCCCTCCCGCACCACAGAAAACAAGAGCACTGTGGGAGGAGAGATGTTTGGCAACCAGTGGCTTGGCTTGGACTCCCTTTGCTGCCCTGCCTCTTCACTCCCAGGGTGGAGGAGTTACCACTGATTTTGGGATGCCAGGATGCACAAAACCTGCAGCCTGCTTTTCTGCTGGCCTGTTTGACCATGCAACGCATCCCTCTCCCTTCTCCCCTTCACTGTCTTTGACAGCAGTCTGCATCCAGGTGCTCAGTAGATGCTTAACTGTAAATCTCACTCTAAAACAATAAATTCAGCTTTCTGAAAACACACATTTGTTGTCGGCAAGCACAGGAATCTGGGGTTTTGCAGACAGCGAGGCTATTAAATGCTGCTGTCAAAACAGGTTTATTAGACTTCATCAGCTTTTGTAGACACAAGCAAAATGAAATTTAGTACTGCTTGTGATCACCCCTAGCACTGCAGACTGGGAGTACAGGCAGTGGCCACTGCCTTCCAGTCCACAGCTGCTGCTCACACGCAGAGCACATAGCACAGTCACCAAGCCATCAAAGCAACAGCAAACCCAGGCCCCAGGTCCATGGCTGAAACCAAGCTCTAGGGTGCTTTTTGTCTACAGCTAGCTCGAAAGACAGAACTGCTCCAAGTTTAGGTTATCAAAGGAATGTCAGCAACCAGCAAGGTCACACTCTTCCATTGACATAGGCAAGCCTGGAAGCAGAGGACTGGACAACAACCTCCCCAATGGGATACAGTCCCACAGCACCTGAGTCAGGCAGTCACAAACAGGTTTATTAATAGATCATCAGGCAAAAGTAGGGTAACAAACCAGGTCTGAGGTCAATCCAGGAAATCCAAACAATCCTTAGTTCAGGAAAGGCCTGGAAGCAAGTACACTGAAGCTCAGGAGAGGAATCCCAGGCCTTAAATGGTGCTCCAGGGCTGATGGGTGGATGGAGGTTCCCTGTGAGGGTGGTCAGGGCAATTAAAGCCTGTGACAGGGAAATGCTGTGTTCTAGGGCACAGCTCTGCTGCCTTGTTCATGAGGAAGAGTTTTCTGAAGAGAACAGGGCTGCTTGAAATTGTTCCTTCCTTCCAGAGCTGCTGTCAAAAGAGTATCGAGCTGAAGATGATGAGGAAGGTGCAAGACATGGCAGACAATGAAGGAGGATGGGAAGATGACAGAAGGGAAGAAAAGGGTATCTAAGAGTAAGAGAAGACAGAGGACAAATTACAATCACTGGAGAGAGGCAGGAAATCCTCCCTGCTCACACAAAGCAGTCCTTCACACCAGTTCCTTCCTCCAAGCCCCAGTGAAACTACCAGCCAGCACTGCCATGTCTTGAAAGCAACTTTCCTCTTTGGTGCAGGCAGGACAGGCGGGCACCTGGAGCCCCAACCACACACAGCACCTCTGTGACCCACTGACCCCATTTCCCACTTCGTAGCTGGATTAAGAGAAGGGACAACTTCCATCAGGCAACATAGTGGGAGGATTTATCTTGGGGCCACAGAGGCAACATCTCCTCTGCTGAGAATCCCAGGAAGAAATTTTGCTGCAGGACATTTAGAGAGGTGACCCAGATCCCACAAGGATGCTGAGCAGATGCTCTGTTACAATGACTGGCTCTTGCTGCAGATAGCTGAAGTTTATTCCTAGAAACTTACAGGGGAATTTGAAGGAGATTTTCTTGTTTCACACAGTTTACTTCATGAAACTAGAAATAAATTGGCCCTTGTTTTCCTGGAGCATTCAAAAACAAAGCCAAACTCCCCATGTCCCAAATGACCAGCACTTCACCTGCTGATCCACGTGCTTAGAGCGCAATTTGGGTTCTCTCTGGAAAAAGAAGTTACCTTGCAGAAGCAGCCCAGAATCAGTTTCTATCCCAGTGGAAGTCCTATAAAGCCACATCACTGCTTAGCTGCAGAGTTATCCAGCCCTGTGAGACTCACTGCCAGGTCCTCCTAAGCTAGGAAAGCCGAGATGTTAGAGATCTGAGTGTAAGAGGACTTAAGGCAGCAGCTTGAACTGCTGGACTGAAACAAGTGAGAGAGAATCAGGCTCTGCATGTGGAGGCATCACAGCTCTTTTAGAGTCTCTGCAAAGCTACAGGCAATAGAGCTGGGCCCGTGTGGAGGGCACAAGGGAGAAAATGGGCAGAACAAACACTCCGCAGCATGGGCAGCCCTCTGTAGTTCAGCCAGGTGCCCACTAGATAGCTCCCTGGCTAAACAGGGCATATCCAGCAAAACTGCTCATTTCCACTTTTATGAGATTTCCAAAGCTGCTTGGGGGAATATCTAAATTCCACTTTAAATTAAGGTGAATCAAGCACTGCAAGCCCTATGGTAACTTGGCAAATCTCTGCTTTAATATAGCACCTCGGTGTAATTAATATCAGATTGTGGAGCTCTGGGATGTACTGCAAGGAGGTTGCTGGAGCGTCACTGGCATTTTCTTGAAGGCCTAAATTTAGGCTGAACAATAAGGAAATTGCATGGGCCAAGCACAGGAGCTTTGTGGCTTCAAAAGGACACTGCATCCCTCCATATCAGCTCACACAAGTAGGGTTCAGCTCACGCTCATGTCCCTGGGAGCCCAGGAATTAATTCTGAATCGGATTGGCAGGCCCACTGTCAGAAGGCTGGAACTCATTTTGCAGCATTGAGCACCTCACTTAGGAAACCTCAGAAGGTGTACCAATAAAAACTTGAACGTTTTGGAGGAAGACAACCTCAGTGCATCCTCCTGCCACAGCAGCTCTATTATGAGTACAGCCCAAGAGCCCAGACACCCCTGTCCCACAGTATTGGCTTCATTTTGGTCTCTCCACACACAGTTATCACAAGGCTTTAAATGCTCACACTGAAGCGATTTGTAAAACAGTACCACCAGGGCACAGGCACCCCAGGGCTCTGCCCCCAGAGCATCTCCCCCTGCCCAGCAGCCCTCTGTGCTGATCCCTGCCGGCCACCAGCGCTGCCAGCCCGAGGGTCCTGGGGAGAGCAAGGTCCCCCCCAAAACTGCACACTGAAACTTCAGACACCCAGAGCAAGCCCACCCCAAAAGTACTATGAGAGAGGAAAGCAGGGATATTCCCAAAGTGTGAGGCTTTTCCTGCGGGAACTGGTCTGAGCGCAGAATACTGAGCAAAGCACATTCAGGTGTGTTGTGTAATTGCAGGTTACAACCAATGGTTGCCTTAAATGGACAGAACAAAAGACAGTGAGAAGCAGACAGCAAAGGAGAAGTGAATGAGAAGAGACCAGTAAGGGGGGGCTTTAAGCTTCTAAATAAATCTGAGAGGGAATATTCATCTTAAGTCAGGGTTGCCACCAAGATGGTTGGAAATCTGCACAGCCAATTTTCCTGTCACACTGCCAGTTGCTGGGGAGGAAGACGAATTTGGCAAGAGCGGTTTTTTTAATGTCCAAGAACAGGATGTGCTGCACATGCCCAGACGCTCTGTACATGCCCAACTACACTGACTACCTTAGTTCTGCTCATCTTAAACTCCACTCACAACAGAACTGCACAGGTCTTAAATCAATTCCCAAGACAAGCCCAAACTTATTTAAGCGGAGTCAGGAAAGCTGTGCAACTAAAGCATGGTCACGGTGCATCCTGAACTCCCTCTGATCCAGGATTTAGCATAAAATCTCCCATCATAAACACAGACAGCTCTCAGCCCAAGCCCAGACACATTTTTGTTGTGGGTGTGTGTAGAGAGGAGACGCCATCTATTTCTTCCTTTCCGCAGCCCAAATCACTCCCATCTTGGTAGCTTTCCAAAGCCTTTTCATAGTTTCCCTTAAAGAGACACATTGTCCCACAACTGACCACAAAAAGCTGCCACAGCATCTCAGCACACAGAACTATGTCAAAAGCCCTGAGTACACAAGGCAAGAGAGACCAAACACAGAAGAACTCAGGGACGCAGGTGGAATTTCCAGGACACTTTCAACACAGGCAGCTTGACCCAGCCCAGGTACCTCCCAGGCCAGTTAGCCTGTGCCTCCCCTCAGCAAATTTTTAACCCATGTCAAAGGCGTTACGGTGACCATGTGCATAACCTTTTGAAAGGAAGGTAGTGGGTGCTCTAAGCCATGAGAATGGGTCTACGAGATCTGAGAGCTGACCTCGGACACCTAATATAGGAGGAAAATGATTTTAACTGAAACCAACCTTCTTGGGGGAGAAATGAGATTTTCCCATGGCATTCCACTCCAGTTTTATTTGGACACTGGGAAGCCAATATTATAAGCCAGCTTCAGTAGGAGCAAATCAAGGATAACCTTAACAACTCCTAAAATCCATGTCCTCCCCAAAAACCTGCACAGCTCATGGAAAACAAGGGTTAAGATGAAAACAGCAATTTTCTGCCTGGCATTCACATAGTTGGATTCTAGCCTGGAAATAAAGGAATATAGAAAAACACTTGTAAAAATATAAACACAATGTGCTCAAATCGAGCTTCCATTGCCTGGAGTGAAATGGCCCTGTTGGGTTTAAGCTTGTCCTCAGAAATGTATTCTGCCATGGGAACGACACAGGCATCTCCAAGGGAAGAATTTGGCCAACTACACTTAACTACTTAAAATTCCAGGGTTATTTCCAGAATATGGGCCAGAGTCCCATAAAAGCAAAACAATTTAAAGAAAAAGATATTCCAGAATGACTGTGAAATGGCAAACTGCACCCTCTTCTCTCATCAACACACATCAGTTTACAAAGTGATCAGCACGGGTATTGATTCAGGCAAGTAAGATGCAATATTTACCTAAGCACCTGCACTTATGGTGCGTTAGACCTACCAAACAGCCTGCAATCACAGCAATCATTTACCATGGGACAGAAGTCTCTATCGTTTCAGCCTTAAAAGAGCCATGAAGCAGTAGATAGCACACTCCAAAGTGGTGTTTTGGCAGCATGGGAACAAGTCATTCTGTGCTAGAGCCAGAGCCTTCTGTTTTGGGTCATGTTGACTCAAATGAGCTGCTAAAACCCATTCTCATGTGTTCTCCGCTCTCTTTTTGCTGTACTCTTCCCTTAAAAATCCCTGTGCCTGGGACTTGAGCGGGAATTTCTCTCCAACCTTCTCATAAGGTGGAAAAAACAAGCACAGAGCTCAGCAAAGGAAGCAGAAGAAGCATACACGCCTCTTCCCACACTGTTGTCATGTTTCTCCCACAGTCCCCACTTGCTGAAGTTGTGAACAGCAGAAGACTAAGAGCAGTGGTTTCTGCTCATCCTGGAAAATCCCTAACCCTCCACTCAGGTGCTACTCAGTTCAATGCACCCCTTCTAACCAAATCCCCCTATTCCCACATCCCAACCTTACCACTAGTTGTTCAGCAGCTGACTCTAGGCATAAAAGAACAGCAGACTGTCCTGGGTTACACAAATACTCTGGTATCCACCTTTTCTTTTGTCCTTTCCCCAAATATGCCCATTAATTTAGACTGGGGAGGGACTTAAGGTGGTGCTCTGTTATCCCAGGCTATGGGCTGGGTGTTGTTTCTTTGACCCTACACAAGTCACTCACTGGTGACATCTTCCCTGGAGAGGCATCAGGACAATTCACACATGGCCTGAAGATATTCATCTCTGCTGATGGCCATAATAGGTCCACCTATGCTGACATAACCGGCAGTCCTAACATCTTAAAGAGCCTTTGTCAAAGACTCTTGAAATGTTCTGTGAGCTGGTATTCATCATCCAGTGAAGAGCTCCCTGGTACCAGAGGGTTCCCACCTACCCTGAACCCAATAAAAGACCACATTCAGACTTCATTTGGCATATTGATCGCCTCCTTCCCTTACTCCTCAGGAGTTGTACCACCCAAGGCTTTTCCCACCACCTCGGCAGATCAGGACTACAACCACCACCAGAGCTGTAGCGACCGGGTCTGATGGCTGGACCAGCAGGTGTCTTGTGGGTCCTTCCAGTTGCTTGGGGGTCTGCAGCCCTGCTCCAACTGCCTGGGCACTGCAGCCTCACGCAAGCACTGACCCTCTAAAGCATTCCTGCCAGGTTTTAACAGGTGGAGGGAGGCCAGCCACCACCTCATTTTGGTCCAGTGGGCAGCAGCTTGGGAATTTTCTGGTTAGCTTAACCCAGTTTTATCAGTACGGTTGTTCAGCATTCTTCTTGGTAAAGTATAATTTCTCTTTTCCACTTACATCTGGGTGTATTTGATCTCTCTCTCTGTATTGGAGAGAACCAGGGGTATTGAATCGGAGGAAGGAGACCTCTGTCCAAGGTCTCTGCTCCTCCAAATTGTTTCAAACCAAGACACAGATGTAAAGAATGCCATTGGGGCTCTCAGCAGAGAACTCTGCAATATCAGGAATCAGTTTAAAAGACCTAAATCACCTCCCAAAGCAGACATTGATGTGTCCAGCAAATGTTTTCATGGGCTGTATTTAATAGTATTTTCCAGAATAATACTATCACGTAGGCCCCAGCACGCTGCACTCCCCGCACATGTAAGGAGCTGTGTTGGACTTCAAACACCATTAACACAGAGCAGGGCTCACTTCTGCAATGAGGATCTGTTTTTTGGCAATGCTTTTGTGAGGAATAGCATCTCTTCACCACTGAGAAAGCAAATCTAAACCCCAAAGAGTTCTCAGCCCAAGGTAAGGTCCCAAAAAGTGCATATGGACCAATGAAGATTATTAGGGCATTTTATGTGTCACTCAATAATGTTTGTAGGTTGATACCAGAAAATGCACAGAGGCAATCCACTACCAGCACCTTCAGCATCTCTGTTGGTAGGGGAGGAAACCAAAAGAGAAGATACAAAAAGCAGATTTAAAATACTCTATTAGTTTCTTCTTGTCAGCCATTGGAGCAGAAAGGACTTAATCCTGAGAGACAAGCAGCACCTCCTCCTGCTCTGCTCACACAGCACCTTTTGGACTTGGTCCCACCTCAGTTCTGTCACCAAATCACACAGACACATTAGAGTGCATCCCTAAAGCCACCTAACTTACCACTCTCCTAGGACAGAGCTCCTTCCATGACACACAGCACACTCCAGCAGAACTTGAAGCAGCACTTTGGAGGCCTCCAAAAGAATCTTGGACTTTATCCCCCACTCTCAGCACACACAGAAGCATTTTCAGGGAAAAGACTGGATGTTTCTTTCCTTCCAGCCCTTAGCTGCAATGATGAGGCCACATCAGCAAGTGGGACAGATAGAGTGGCACAGAACTGGCACCATAACAGTATCAGGCTGAGAAGTTTCAGTGGCAGGGATGTCTGGAATCACAGCATGGCTCTGGCAGCAGCATGGTGGCTCTGGCTTCCAGGCACTATTTGTAGCAGTAAAGCGGTTCCACATCATGATAAGCTTTGTGCAGCTGGAGCTGCCAGCAGCCCCATCAGGTATGGCCAGGAGATACTTCTCATTCCAGACCACTTCAACACACTGTTGAACACCTACTTCACAATCTCATGTTTTCCCAGACCTGAAGAATGTTTTGAATCATCTCTGAAAAAATCAGTTCATCTGCTCGTAAGACACAGAATGATGAAAAGCACGCTTTGGGGGAAAAGAACCCTGACAAAACCCAAAAGCCTTCCAGCCAGAAAACATGGCTGGTGCTTTAGACTCGGCACAGGGCATCTCAGCGAGGAGTCTGTGCTTTCCTAAGCTGGAAGAAGTTTGGCTTTCATTTAACAAACTTGTGAGTGTATGAAAATTGCATACTTAGAATGCAATGTAGTAGAAGCCTTTTGTGCAGTCTTAACTATGCATTAGCATATTCCAAGTCACTTAATTAAGTGTTGCAAATTGTTTTTCTGTTAATTATTTCAGATACGGACATTGTTATTTTCCCTTTTGGAAGACAGAATCTATTTCATGAGGGTTAATAGTCCTGCTAGCTCTCCTTTCCTAAACTGTTCATTGCTGCTGATAAGGTTCCACCTGCTTTTGTTAGACTGTAGGCTTCTAGCTCATTTATAATTGGATACATCCTGTACCAAGTATTTCTAGAAGTGCTGATATGATATCCCAGATGGTAATATTCTCTCTTTTCTCTGCATGTAATTTCACAAAAAGGCTCACTGACAGCTAGTGTTTAAAGGAAATTTGTGTAAGCAGACATGGTAGGTGATCTGATCTCCTTTATATTAAGGGTGGGCAGATCCATTCAGGTGAAAAAAGGAGGGAAGGAGAGTGAATCAGAGCCAGGCACCAGCATTTGGGAGTCCTGCCCTTTATTCCGAGCACTACCACTGATCTGTTAAGGAACCACTAAACTGCTCCACCTCAGACTTCCTCATCTAAAATGCTCTTATTCTTGACTGTATGTACCTCGTAGATGTCTGTTTGGGATTAGCTAATATTTGGAAACGCTCTGAGATCCTCTGAGGGAAGGTTCAATATAAATGCAAAGCAGGTGCACTGCTACTCTATTAACTGTTGACAGCCTGCCCTGCTCCATCTGAACGGCCTGCCCACACACCTGAACCACCAGTGAATCCAAAGAATAAGGATGAGCAAAAGTCCCAGTCAAGAAGTTATCCAGAGGGGAGTCCCCATGAATCCCCCGAGGAGCCTGTCTCCCATCTCCTTGCTGTTAGTACACAACAGCAAACCTCTTCATGCAATAAAGGGCTGCTCAACAAAGCATAAAGAGCTGAAGGCATTATCAGGACTAAACACACACTAAATTCTTATCCTGTAATTTATTCAAACATTTCACACGTGCAAAACTGAGCTGGGAATCTCAGAAGGAGGATCTCACCCTCTGTCCCATGGTACTCTCATCTACATCTTCCCACAAAAGATTTATTTGTGAACTTTCATTAGCAGGTTTCATTCCAGCAACCTGAGACCCTTCTAATCCTTAGGAAAAAAAGAACAAAAATCCAATGAGGACAATATTTCTCAGCCTTCAGCTCAGCAATTGGTCCTTTCCTTCTGCAAAATCATTCACATACCATACACAAAAGCAAAAAGCATTGGACAGTAATTATTTTTCAAAAGGCCTGTAGGTTGTCCCTTCCTGGAGGAAGAATAACAGTCACTGGACTACAAGAACTAATGTTTTACCTCAAAGCATCACCTAAACATTAACCTCATCATCCTGATCTCTAGGATGTTATTCATTCCATTCTGTAAAACACTAACAGATCGAGGAGTGCCTCCCTCTGAAATCCACTCCAAGCAGCTTAAAATGGCACGGCCCCTCTTCAGCCCCCTTGCTTTTCTCTTCTCCCAAAGGTGTTTATTTTTCTCCTAAACTCATACATGTCCCAAAGTAAATGATAAGGCCAGGGCACCAGGCAGGGCCAAAGGCTAGAGTATGAATTTACGGTGCCGCTTCAGTCTCCCAGAAGCCTTTCCTGAGTCCTAATAAAGATATCTGAAACAAGATGCTAATGCTGGATTATCCACGTAATCTCCCAGAGTTACTTCCCTGGTTTGCCTGGTTATAAATAATGAATTAGGCCTTTACTTATTATTTCTCCTGCCCTTTGGGGTCGCTGCGAGGCTGGGGAAGGAATACAAATTTAAGAATATTAGATCCATTTATTAATATCAATTTCTGCCAATCCTGCATGAGACATATTCCTCGCCCTGTGCATGCTTCTGATATGCTGAAGGGGCTGGGATGTTAATGGCATGGATCTAATAGCTAAGAACTGGCCCAGTCTTACTCACCATTCCCCTAAATTGAATTTTAAAAAGGCAGATAGGTGCTTCCTAAGTGGAAACAGAATCATATGCCAGTTTTCATTTCTCTTCTATTTGTGAGCACTGGTGAAATACTGGCTTTGTCCACATAAGCCTGTTGTGACAATTTACTCCCTGTCTCAAGAGTCCCTGTGATTCCATACTGGATTTCTAAAGCAGCATCTTAACCATTTCTCTGCTGCCTTCCTCTGCAGAACACAACCACAGCAACCACACAGGCTTGCAGGGATCTTCAGGCTGAGAGAACAAGATCTGTACCTCAGCCCCTTCTCTTTCTCCCTCTTGCCTTATTCCATCTGCTCTTTGACATAAAAGCTATTAATTCCAGTCATAAATAGAGGCGTGCCTGCAGCACTGACTGGGCTGGGAGTCATAAGCTGAGCCTTACTCAAAGGACTGGTGTTAAGATCAGCTACAATCTGAATGCTGGGAGTCCAGATAGCTTTTACCACCAGGCTCCTCAGGCTGCTGGGTCCTCTGCCAGCAACAGCAATTGTCAAGAGCAACAAGGTGCAGACATGTGTCAGTGTTTTCCCAAGAACCCTGAGGAAACACTGCCTCAGCTTCTATGCACCACCTGTGAACATGGATGGCCACATGAGCACTCCTGGTAGGCCTCACCTCCCAGTTCACTTAATTACTTTAATGAGTCATGAGAATTTCTAAGCCCCTCCTAAAGGGACCAGTCACCAACCATCAGCTGAAGGGCAGGGGGTAGAAGCCAAGTAAGCAAGAGTGCCAAGTTTCCATAACTTGAACACAGAGATGTTTTTGAGAGCCCAGGCCAGCTCAGGATCTGCTGACTGCTGATCAGGCTGCACCAGCTCTCCTGCTAGGCACTAACTGAGACTTCAGCAAGGCCCTCACCAGTCTCCGCCTCCGCTGCACTGGTCCCTCTCCACCTTTTTAGCAACAGGCTCAAAGACAAGGCCAGAAGCCATCACACCTGTGTTTAAGGCACAGAGATCACTTCTGTGGCTGAAGAGCTTGAGACAATTTGAGTGTTTGCTTGCTGTATTAATTCAGTCAACTCCTGAACTCCAGACACATCCTCAATAAAGCCAGACCAGGCCCAGTCACTGTTCCTAGCTGTACAGATGCTTCTGAGCACGTTCCTGTGAATACCAACTTCCTCTGGAACCCCCACCTAGATCTCCCTCTCCCTCAACACCAAGGCTTGTCCACTGAGCTCAGCAGCCTAGTCCACCACTCTCTTCTCAGGCTTCCAATTGTGGCCATGTTGCTAAAATAATTGGAAAGCTCAGCCAAAATACATGAGGAAAACAGATTTTGCAATGCAGAGTTTCTCTAGGTTTTAAAATACTTCTGCAATCTTTGTAGAGTCAAGAAATGCGCTGTTTTCTTCCTTTTTCACTTTGACGTATCACCTACACCTTTGAAACCTGAATCTCCTTTCTGTAACCATAAACATAGCTCTTTAAAGATCTTTTACGTTTAAACTGCATCTTTTTGATATCAGCCACATATTTGAAACAAAATAGAGAGTGTATGAATCCCTGCACTGAAGATTGTTGGCATCAGGGGGGACTTGGACTTGTCCCGATTGATGCTGCCCAAGTAATGGACAATGGTTACAGGAGATCTTCCTGTGGCACACATTTCACGGCCCTCAGCATTCACAGATGTGTTCCTGTTTGCTCACAGACCCTCTGGAAGTTGTGCTTGTCTCAGCAGCAGCAGGTATTAGTGAATTCCTCTCCTGCAAAGTGCCAGTGCTATCTCATGAGGAAAGACCAGTCTGCCACGGTGCTTGAATTAGGACTTGACATTCCCTTTTCTCCCTTGAAGCACAGACCATTTGTGCCCCTTCTCGTCTCTCAGGTGGCATAGTTGAGTCCCTTAGGGAATATTGCTAATTGAATGGGAAGTGAGGCTGTCTGAGCCAGCAGAAAAGGCAGATGGTTACGACTGAGGGATAAGTCAGATGTAGCTCTAAGTTCTGTTGTCAACTGAAAGCCCATCCCTTGGAGACTGGGGATGTCAGCAATGGTCTCAGTGTGAAGGTCATAACAGTAGATAGTTTCTCTTTTCCATGCCTTTGTGATGACCACAGAAAGGCTGTCTGATCACCACACCTGAGGTATAATCCCCTAGGATTGTCTGGAGACATGCTCACTGCCAACCTGAAGGTTTTCTTGCAATGCTGATGTATATGGGATTTCATCCTCCGGAATTTGATGAAAAGCTATTATCTTGCAGCCATCAGAATCCTATAGCAAGCCTGGGAAGGAGCACAGAGCAGTGTGGGAGACAGGGAGGGCAGAACACTGTACTATTCATGTCTTGTACTCCAGAAGAGAGGAAAGTCTTCAGACCAGTTCTACATTTCACTGACAGCCAGCGCAAACATTTGAAACCTGGTGTTGATCAGCCAGAACTGGGAAGGAGCGAAAGCACACACACGATTGCTGCTTCTGGTGAATTTTACATGAAATGGGGTAATCTCAGAGGCCTATGAACAATGTATTAGAAGAGCCTATCCTAGAGCTTAGAAATGCAGGAGCAAGCAGCTAGCTGCCCGCCCAGTTGGAAAAACAGGAGCAGGCTGAGCTTTGCCATATTTCTGATGCAATTAAAAACAAAACAGGCAAAGGCAGGGAGAGAGAGAGGGCACATTAGAAATACTCCACAAAGGTTCAGTTTTAAACCCACACACCACAGTGTTTGCCGTCACTCTTTGATGGATCACTTGATATCATCCCATCAGCCTCTGCAGAGCAGCCTGTGGCAATACCAGCTCCTACCCTTTAACAGCCTCTGAGAGAAGTACCTGAAACGTCCCAGTCCAGTCCTGGTGGGATGGGCAAGATGGCAGCTGATACCCCCCCCCCAGTATCATCTGTCTGGAGACACCTCTCAGATGCAGAGGAAAACCTGACTTCAGCACTCTCACAGGAGATTTTTAACTTGAGTGGTCAAACTCCTCCTGGAGTAACTGCACACAGCTCACGCCCTGCCTCATCCCTTCGAACTGGCTGCAATAGCTGTTGGCATGGTCTGGAGAGCAAGGCAGGCCCACAGCTTGGCCAGCTCACACCTCCCCGTGCCAGCTGAAGCTCGTGGGATGAGGGGAAGGATTTTCTCCCTTCTCTGCCCTTCAGCCACGTTGTTCATGTCCTGCCCCAAAATGGGTATAGTGCAAGTTTTCAGGCACGGCCAGAGCTTATTAATGGCTGCATACTGCTGATGGAGTGACCCCCTTGCAGTGTAAGGTCTCTGTTCACCATTGTAATGCTGTGTCACACACTCCACTGCTCTCATGAGCAGAGGTGAGATTTTAAACGATGACAGAGGAAAAGCAAGTTTAGATGCAGAGGATAAGACTGAGGCAGTAGAGACTACAGCAGCCAAAGGAAAGCTGAATGTCATACTGTGGCATCCCATTGCCTTCTACCCCTGACAGACCTGGCTTTTAAACACCACTCCCACGTCACTTTGTGCAGTGACTGCTCCATGATTTTATTTACCAAGGCGATCCATGAAGAAAAAAAATAAAAAGAAAATGAAAAGGAAAAAGAAACAACGAGGGAAAAAAAAAAAGAAGAAAATATCCAGGAAGTTACTCAGATTACAAGTCTGCACAATTAAAACCATGATATTTATGGCACTGTAAGACAGAGGCACATTAATAAATAATACTTTGCTCTTCTATAGCATTTTCCCTCTAATGATCTCCAAGCAATTTACAAGTTTTTGCTAGCTGAGCTTCACCAAACCGCTGTGAGGCACAGAAGAGATAAATTGAGCCCCTTTGCTCCCAGCCAAAGTTAAGATCTCTGGAAGGGAAGCAATTTAATACACAAAAGCAACACTGCCAAATGTATACAAGTGTAGAAATAAGCCAAACGCATCATTTTGTACTGTTCCTAAAACAGTATCTAAAACACCAGCCCAAGCTGAGGCTTCACCATGCTGGGCACTACCTGACACACACTAATGATGTTCCTTGAGCCAAGGACACAAGACATGAGAAGCATAAAAGAACGTGGGGTCAAGACAGGTAGAAGAGCACATGAGAAATGTCTCGCATACACTGTGGTTCTCTAATCACCACACAGCATGCCCTGGCTGTTTGAGGCTGGCACTTCATTGCAGGAAGAATATTGCCTGAAAACGTGAATTATCAGGGTCTGGGCTTCCCTCAGGAAGGAACCACAGCAGCATCTTTGGCATCCCGGGCCCAGACACAACAGAAGCGCAGGGTAGCAGATGGCAGCGGGGCTGGTTGGCAGCCAGCTGGCTGGGATACACAGAGCTGTTTGGGCAGCTGCCCAAGGCCTTCTGATCACGGGAATGTCACCCAGGTGAGGACTGCAGAGCTGAGCAGATTCACATCTAACCAGAGCAGCCTGTGGCTGGAGTGGATGTAGGCTCTAGCCACTCCAACACTCTGGAGTCCTTCCTCCCACTCCTTTATCCTTGTAACGTGTGAGATTATCTCAAACATTCTGAAAAAGAACAAGTCCTCCTTCCTCCTGGGAGCAAAAAAAGCTGCTGGGTTAGGACATGGGGACCCCAAAGGCTAGAGTGCCTTCAGGCCACAATTCCATAAGTGATTCCTGTGGGCCTCACACTAACACCATTATCTCCCTTAGCTCTTGGGAGCTGAAGAAACCTTCTCTGACTGTTTTGCCCTTAAAGCTCAAGGGATTGACCTTTGCTTAATTCTTTCCCAGGCTTTTCAAAGCCAGGTCCTATGTGCACTGACTAATGATGGCAAGGTTTAGTGCAGACCAGGCTGTGCTGCAGTCAGAACAAAGCCTGATGTTTGTCCCACGTTAGGAGGTGTGTAAAAGCAGAGAGATCTGTGTGATGTTTTCCACAGGTTGGCTTCTCCAAGCCCAAAACTGCAGGGCAAGCACAGCAGAGGGGCACTGCACAACTGCTGGGTGGGCTTGCTGCTCAGTCTCTGGCCTACTGCCAAAGCCAGCTGATTTACCACCCTGTCAAGAAGAGAAATTAGATGCCTTGCTTAGGGGTTTATATTTACTGTAATAGAAAGAAAAAAACCCCACAAAAACAACAAAGAGCCTACCCAGTGACTGCTAGAAATATGTGTAAACCAGTTAAACACACTTTATAAAACCTTACAACAATAATACACTTTTACTGAAACAATCACAGGAGCAATTTCACCTGTACTTACTGTCCAGTCATCTGAGCACAAACAGCCCTGAGATTTATGTGCGAGTAGAAACATAATTTCTATTATCTCCAACATTAAACTTGGCAATGGAAAATCCCAGGCCTGGAGTGCAAAATCAATTTCAATAACCAGAATAGCAAGAAGTCAAAGGCAGGACTTGGAAAGGACATGAGTTTCTCAAACAGCCAGCCAGCTTTCTTTATAATGGGAATGCCACTGGGATACGATGGGATGGGCAATTGGACATTCTAGCTAGATTTTCTCTCTCAGCATGAAATATTGCTGTAGTTACATGAGGCAGGTTCTGGACCACGGTAGTAGCTCTCAAACTTTGCTTTTCCTGTCAAACCCCACACTTGGGGCATATGTGACGAAGAGAAATGACTGAACTGCAGGATTTAGGACTGCTGTTCATTGTACCCAGGTCTGAGATAGAGCTAGTCCAAAATGCTGGCCCTGAGGCAGGACCAGGTGCATCAGAACACGATGTGCTAAATCCTACAAGAGGCAATCTGCCCCCCATCCCAATCCTCACTGCAGCAAAGGCACCTCTGTGAGAGGTTTCCTGGAAAACAGGTTAGGGATATGGGTAGAGCTGATCCTGCCTTGGAGAAGGCAGATTAATTAGGTAATCTGCCAAGATCCATTCCAGGCCGATTTACTGCAGTTACAAGACACTGCCTTAATGCTGACACACAAGGCTTTATATCTCTTCCCACTGTTGAGGTTTGAGCCTGACAAAGGGGAGCGTTGCTATCAGCATAACAAATCTGAATGTTCCCATTTGCCAGTAAAATATCAGCCCCACATCCAAGCTCATCCCAAACTGCCATATCCTGCTTTGGAGGCAAAACTCAGACAGGCTTCCCAAGCCATGATGCTACAGACACCTGTATCCAGGTTTTGTACTAGCCCAGATGTGATGGCATGAGTTCCAGAGGTTTCTAGCCATCATGCCATTCCCAGAAGTACCAGTTGCAGAGCGGGCAAGCTGCAAGCATGGGTTTAGAAGCAATGCCTTCACACACTTGCTTTCATGCATCCTCTTTTAGGACCTCTTTATTGGGGACTGCTTTACAGAAAGCTGGAATGACAGCACTACTGAACCAAGTACCCAAATTCTCAACTGCACCCTTGTGCAGACAGTGCTCCAGCTGCCCTTTTCCTCACTGTCGTTGCTTTCCAGGGCATCATGTCAGGTTTTAATGCATTACTCGACCCTTTGGGATTAAAGACAGGCCGATACAAAAACAACTTTCCCCTGTGAAGGCAAATCTTTTGCCCCTCATTGCAAACACTACAGGTTCCCCCTGCAGTAAATTCAAGATTCAAGTGCAAAACCAGTATTTCAAGTTTATCAGAAAAGACAGAAAAGGGATAGCACATACAGAGACAAAACCCTTCTAAAAAAGGCAGGAACAAATTTAAATGCCTCTTCTGTGCAAGAATTTTCACAAGTCACAAAGAGCTCAGCCTCTGCCATGAACTGCAATCCAGAAGTGAACCCAAGGTATGAACCACTCTCCCAGCTCCCCACACTCCTATGTCTGTGAGATAACCAACAGCCAGCACTGGGAAAAGGAGAGACTCCTGACTCCTGAGTGATCCTCCCTAATAGATTCGTCTTTTATCACGTTTTCATGACCTTTGTAAAAGGCAATTTAAATTCTAATTGTCCTGTGAGCACCACAGGAATCAATTAGTGACAAGAAATGTTAATTGTGCAGAGTGGGAGGAGGCATTGCAAGGCTGCTCAGCTCCAACACGGGGTTAAGAGCCCAGGGGAATGCCGGGACTGTTGGAGCTTTAATCAGTCCTCCCTTTCTAATAGTTTCCATGTTGTTCTGCAGTTGTCAAGGTCCATTAGTCTTCTGGAGCACTGAATGAAGCAGTGGCATCCCCTGCACTCCCGCACCCCACAAGCACACGCAGGAAGGATCAGAATGCACTGCTATTGAGAAAGCAAATCCTAAAACCTCATTCTCTTTTTGGTCTTGCTTCCCCTTCCCTACAGACCCTGCAGAGAAATCAGGCCTTGGGCACTGATTACAAAGCACATGCTTAATGTTGGTGGGCTTCAAGGGAGGTGAGCCTGGTCTGGTCACCTCAAGATCCAAGATCCTAATATTTTTACTGCAAATACCACAGGCAGGAAGTTTTCTAAGGACAGCAAGGCTCAAGCAGGCTGTGAGGAAACCTCGATGGAGGGTGGCCTAGGCCAGAAAGGTTGCTTAGGGACAAAGTAAGGCAGAGAGAGCATGTGGTACGGCCAGGTTTGAGACAGAAGCCAGAGGGGCAGCAAGGAGTCTGGCATTAGCATCCCTCTGAAATTCCTGAGACATATCCCCTGCAGGGAGCCCAGAGCTTCACACCAGCACAATGGACTCTTGTGGTGCAAATGGGAAGAAAACCTGGCAGGTGTGAAGTGCAATCCCTATGTGAGGTTCCTCCCATCCCCTGCCAGATAGTCCTTTCCAGCTGCCACATTCACTTGCCTGAGCAGTGGAACAAAGCCGGTTAAACTCCCACCAGTGGAGAATCAGCAATTCCTCTACTTGCCCTCTGCCCAGGGCACCTACAGAGCTTTTTCTGATTTCCCATTTAAAATAATAATGCATTTTTTTCTGCTTTACAAGGCCCACTGCTCACCTGCCTGCATCTCTTTCAGACTCCACTAGTTCCTCTTTTCTTTCACCAGCATAATCATTTTATGCTCTCATCTTTGCCTTCCGTTATTTGGGTGATTGTGGACACATTTTTATTGCTGAGATTTACAAAAGAACCCAGTCAACCTTTACACAGCAGAGCCGATCCTGCTCTAGAAGTGGAAAGGACTGTGTGAGTTGCTCTCCACACCACACATGGGGCTCTGGAAATGCAGCTGACCAGTCTCAAACCTGGGGTTCCTCGAGCCCCACATGGCAGAGCCCAGGGCTGGTATGCACCGTGCTGGGCACACTCCTGGCAGAGCTGGGAGGGAGTTTGTCCTGGTGCATTGCTGCTTCTGCAAGGTTGCACGGTCTCATACAAAATTAGCATACAGTAAACCCAATCTTTTTAAACCAAACAGGAAACAAATGCCCTCTGAAGGGCCATGACAAAACTAAGTAAAATACATTATGAGATTCCCTGAGGCATCAGTTCCCTGTGCCTAGAGACCAGCCGAGCAGTGAAACTCCCTCTGGAGGCTGCTAATGCCTTCCTTTGCTCTTTGAAAGGGATGAGAGAGGCAGGCTCACTCTTTCTTCCTTTTTCTCTTTATTCATTCACCAGCATCTGCATTGCGTGCTAACACAGCCTGCACTATCCCTGAGCATTCGGGGAAGGCGGGAGGAGCTCCAGTCAAACCCCTGGTCTCAGCAAAGGCTGCATTCTCAGCCAGGCACCCGGCACAACAGGAAAGCCTCGCATGAAAGCTGCTGTAAAGAGCTGCCAGAGAAAACCCTTTCTCTGGGCAGAGCAACTTTTAACACTTCCATAAATCTAAGGAAGCAGTCTGCACATATTGTCATCTGCTAATAACATGGATAAAGTACATTATACATGCACGTGAAATAGATATCATATACAACGTTGTTAACACAAAGATGATAAAGTGCATCACACATACCTAATTACTAGTCATTACTCCAGACACAGCTGGTTTTGCCTATGCCTGATTCTTCAGCATTCACTTACTATGCCTTAGGGGTCCTGATTTTCCTAATCCTAAATGTAATCTTTAACCTTCCTTTTAACCCTCCAGAATTGCTGCCCTGAATACCTCCTGTGATGCTGTCACTTATTCATAGTTAAAGACAGCCCTATTTCAGTAGCCCATCCACATCTTGCTCTCCTGATTCTCTCTATTCACAGGCAGCTTTGCTTCTTTCCTTTTTCTGTTCACCTGGAATAGCCCATAATGGCTCCCCCATAGATCCTCACTACTCACCTCCAAGAAGAACAGCTGGAATCAGCTGCCTTGCGGAGTGCAGGGGCTGGTGGTTTCCATGCGCTGAACTGTGCACAAGGCAGGTGCTAAAGCTTCACCAACTTTTTCCTTTTTTATTCTCCTCTGCTGCTACAAGACCAGTCCTATAAGAAAGGAGGGAGGTACAAGCACGTGTACCTTTGAAACCACACCAGATCCTACACCTCAGCAAACAAACATCTCTTCAGCTAGACAAGATAGAAAGACAAAGAAAGACAGAAACAAACAAATAAGTAGCAGTTATTAGAACTGGGCTACACAGAATGGCCAACAAGACAGGAATGGCATTTGCCAAGTAGACACTTAAGCTCATTGGCTTCTAGTAGCCTGGAATAAATGTTGACACCAATTTGACTTAAAAAGCTGCTATTATTTTTCAAAGCCATTTTTCCAGCTGCCAGAAAATACAGCCACATGCAAAAGTTATAAGAAAGCATATCAAGTTTCAAGCAACTGAACTGCAGCCAGGTTCCCATGATGGCACCTGGCATTGACCACACCAGAACAAAGTCATGGCACTTAGTGCTACCAGCCTGAGTCAAGCAGCAAAAACGCCTCGAGTTGGATCTTTGTAGCACCAGCCACGCCGTGCCAAGTTCATATTGCCCTGAGGCTAAATATATAACTCAGCCTCCTGCAGACAAAAGAAAAAAAGAAAAGTAAAATTTGGTGCTCTCAGCACCAACTCAGACCGTTTGTATCTGGGCAGGGACTGATGAGGGAGTCTGCACAAAGCAGCCAGTGGAACAGACCCAAGTATGTGAGAAGGCTGTGTGGACAGACCACATCCTCCTGCACCACGCACTGGGCACTGTTAGGCTCTCCCAGGTCCCACTGATGGCAGGGAGGTTACATGAACCTGACCACGAGAGATGGTTTAGGATTTGGGGGTTGGTATTGCATTTCTGAAAGGCTGTTTCTGACAGTCCCTGTCCAAGCCATTCAAAGACCATCAGCTTGGGTAACAGAGACAGAGTGGAGACAAGTCCCATGATGCACAGACACTGTTTGCTAGCCACAATATTGTGTTTTCCTTGCAAAAGCTCAGTTTCAGGAAACAGGAAAAAGCAGCAGAATGGTTATTACAGTATCACTGTATCAGATAGAACAGATACCAACCACCCTAAAGGAGGTTGTAGCCAGGTGTGGGTCAGTCTCTTCTCCCAGGTAACAAGCAGCAAGGCAAGAGAAAATGGCCTCAGGTTACACCAGGGAAGATTCAGATTGGATATTAGGGAAAATTTCTTCACCAAAAGGGTTGTCAAGCCCTAGCACAGGCTGCCCAGGACAGTGGTGGAGTCAGATTCCCTGAAAGGATCTAAAAATCATGTGGATCTGGCATTCAGGGACATAGTTTAGTGGTGGACCTGGCAGTTCAGGGCTAATGTGTGGACTTGATGATTGTAGGGGTCTTTCCCAATCATGATTCTATGACTGGGAAAAAAATCAGCCACAGACCACTGTGGTACCTGAAGTCTGCCCAGCATGGAGGGAACACTGCAGCTGCCTCCTCTGCATCAGCCTGCAGTGATGTGAACACACAAGGGCAGCAGTTTCTGGAAGAGATGTTAATGTCTTCCAGAAAGACAGACACAGCTCCACCAAGGCATTCTGATGGCCACACACAGGAATGAGTGTATTAGAGCCAGACAAAGGCTCGAGCTGGGCAATGTCTAAAACAGCCTTTCCAGAAGCTGAGACAGCCAACCTTTCTCTGGAAACCAGATTGCAAGGAAATGAAAGCACAGGGAGTTGACACGACCTCAAACAGCAGCTGGCTTTAAAGCTTCTTTTGCTTATATCTGCACAAATGTAAGAGCAGAGGAGCTTTCTAGGTTGCTGTCCCTTCAGTCATTCCTGATAAGGTTTCTAAGATTGGCTTTTTTTTTGCCAGTTTGACAGTCTCACATTTTGCCAGGAACTCCTGAGTCCTTGCTGTCTGGGAGGGGAAATGTGCTGGGGCACAGAAACCCTAGCTGAGCCAGCTACCTAGGGAGGCACTGGGGTCTGTGTCCCACAGGGGCAAACACAGCAGGCATCTCTGTTAGTGAATCTGCAGCCTTCAGATGTCACACTGTCATGGTGGAGAAACCTGTCACAACAACCGGGGCTGTAATTAAAATGTCATTTGTACATGTGGTGGTGGGAAACGTACTCACAGGCAGAGAACATGGAAAAACCCGATGCGAGTTGAAGCTAATGGAAGGAAACAAGATTGTTTTAACAGCAGCAGCCACTGGGTGGTAGAGTCTGCTACCAAGAAAGGTGGCCAAGGAGGCGCTGCTGCCAGGGGCCACAGTGGGCTGTGTAGAGTAGCAACTGCTAATGCAGGGATGCCTTAAAAATCCTGGGGATCAGCCACACCCCAGCGGTCCTCTGAGCTCCACTCGCACAGCTCACATCAAATCAAAGCAGAAAGAGTGTGTCCTTGGTCAAAAGGAGCACACAGGGTCACACTGAACCCCCCAATTACACTGATGCAAGATGGGTAACAGAAAAATCAGCTCCAAAATCAATATTTCTATTAATTTACAAGCATAACAAGGTTAGAGAGGTGAGCAGAGTAAATAATTAACTCCTTTAAAGGGTGGGGTTTTTTCAACAGAAGGAGTAATTTTATTCTCCTGGGCAATTAGCTATGCAGTTGGCATTAATCACAACTCCAGCAATTATTTGAAGTATTTGATTAATCAATTCAGAGGAAAAACAGAGCTAGGCCAAACTACCCTTGCTGAACAGCCCTGCTGGTCAATCAGTCAATACACAGGTGCTGGCTTTCAGAAAGGTGACATGTTTCCTGCTGGGTATAACAAGTCCTCTGGCTGGCTGGATACAGCAGTAAGATGGATATAACCATTCAGATGGGGAAGATGCAGACCATGATGCTTTCCAGATGAATTAAAAGGAGTATTTATTAATGCCAGACTTGCTCAATTGGGATTCTCAGCATTTGTGGTCCTCCAGCTACTAAAGCACAAATACAATCAAATTCAGCCAACACTGGCAGTGGGCTAAAACTCCTAACTCTTTCCTTCTCATTGATAATGTGAGAAGTTATTTCAATCAAGGAAGAATAATGAGCATAGAAGGTGTTCTGAACATTATTATTATTAAAAAATCAGGTTGGAAAAGCTCAGATGTATGGGGGCATTTTGCTCAGTATTTTTCCTCCTAATAATCACGCCATAGTAGAATTCCAGTTTACAACTCCTACTACTGATAGCAGGGGTCTTCAAACTTAATTGGACAACCACCCCAATCAAATTTCAGCACTTTTTTGACAGTTCTCACATATACCAGTAGACAGGTGGTAATGTGTGGTATTAAAGCACATTCTCATCTGGTTTTGCTCTGGTTTAGGCTGCTGCTTTCAAAAATGTAAATGTTAACTCCTAGAACAAACTTTGTTGATGATATTAAGCTTATGTGTAAACTGAAACGCAGCAGACTTTCATTACAAGAGCGCAACCCTTTAAAAAGTTGAAAATTACAAGATGGGGCACATTTTTTTAAACAAATATTGGAACATTCAACCCGTATTTTTTGATTATGTTTCCCCATCAGCAGCATTTCCCCATCAGCTGCCATTTATGCAGCACTTCTATTGCTGCATATAAATGAAACCAACGTTTCTATAACACAAAAACTGTAACGGCTCAATCAGGGACATAGCTGCTACAATTGCAGGGAATCTGCCTCATGGTCAGGGCAATGCACAGGTCTGATGTGTGGCAGCAGATTACGCTCTCTTGTGAGCACCACCCAGGTGAAAAGTAGGCTCTCCTGTGTGCATACAGAACACCAGAGTGCCACATTCCCAAAGCTTTTGTGTGTGTGGAGATCTGTGTACAGATAGCAGATTCCCTTCAAGTAGAGGACACGCTGCAGGAAGAGGGGCAGGGTCCAGAGTAAGGCACCACATACCTGCTTTGGGTAAGACCAACCCCTCCAAGTTTTCTGTCTGCTCCTCAATCAGCATTATTTCTTACATCTGGCATGCAAAATACTGTAATAGTGAAGAACATCCCATTTTGATTTAAATGAATGCATTTATTTCCAAATGGGAGACTAAGTTAAACAAACACATTTCTCTCTTCGCGCATGAAAGCATTGTTTTGTCACAGATGTACAGTATAATACATTTATTTTCTCAATTGTTTTGTATTTGTAAAGCACTGCCAGTTATTTGGATGGGTTTGTAAGGATGAAGCAAATTGCTCTGTGGGGCTCTATTCAGGGAACATAATATTCCCACAAAAGCACCATAATTCTGCATGCAGCAACACAAACTGCCACGACATTGCAGCAGCTGGCAGGGTGGATAGAGTTAGCATTATCAAAACCAGTATGACAACTCCACTCCAAAACCCCCTTACATGCATAAATTAAGGATGAATGTACATTGATTAGTCCCCACCCAGACTCCAAGGAACCCTGCCTTCCCTGCAGTAGAACTTGGAACCTCACCACAGTTAGTCTGTTCACAAGGCCTGGGAAGCACTTCAGCTTGTACTTGAATTGCACTGGCCTTGCCCAAACCTCTTGAGCCCCACTTGCATACATGCACTGGGAAGATCAGGGCCTGTGCTACAGCCCCTGAGTCACAGGGAACAGCCAAGAACACAGAATGGTATCAGCAACGTGCCAAGAGATGTGTTTTGGGAGGTTCACCACGCAGAAAGCCGAGAGGAAGAAGATCCTGCCAGAGATCCTGTCTGTGTTCTAGACGTTAGATACACATTCAGCTGCACCTGTCCTTCTGACCAACTCCCTCCCTTCTCCAGGCAAAATAAGGTGTCACAGAAACACTTCACATGACTGTGTTTCTCATCACAACTACAAAAATCTGGAAGCCTGTGCAGGCTCAGTGGACATTGCTGCCCCCAAACTCTCCGGCTTTTCCATCCATTTGCCAGCTTCCTCCACAGCTCTGCCTAACCAGTTCCTACCTGGCACACTCTGGCTTCCTGAAACTTAATTACAAAGGCCTTCCTATCTGTTTCTAAGTCCTTCCGGTTACACAAAAATGGGTTTAAATAAAAGCAAGAAAATACATGTTCTTAATGCAGGCTGACTAACCCATGTCAGTTAAGCCAGGTTAAAGCAGGAATGAAGACACGGCAGCTTGTCCTGGAGGCTCAAGCAGAACATAATGTGGTAATTCACATTCCAAGTCAACTGATCTTGTATGATACTGAATGTGAGTGCAATGTCTTTAGCATGCATAGGTAGATAGGCTTGTACTGAGTAGATAAGACAATAATAATGATACACAGGCAGAGCCAATACCTAGATCTAATAGGAAAGGCTTCTGTTCTACTGCTACCTCCCTAAAATATCCCTGCAGTTTCCTGTCAGGTGACTTGATCTTTAAATGCATATCTTCACTGTGTGACTAGTTTCTGTGGGTCATCTGTGGAGTTGCTTAAACCAGGCTTAACCCTGCATACAAATGACTCCTCTCAGCCTAGGAATACGCTTTTGGGGGCTGCTTCTGTTACTGTACACAAACTCAGCTTGAGAAAACCCTGCACAGCCCAGTTTATATGAGCAGGTGCACTGAAATTCAGCAAGAGAGGAAAATCTGTGTCAACAGGAATATCAAGAGAGGAGAAGTGCAAGGGGGCCTTAAAGAAACAACCACCCCTTGCTTTATACATGCTGTCTCCTACAGGCATGAGAGCTGGAACTTCCATGAAACGGTCTCACAGGGATGGAGACACTAATTTAATGTCTAGTCTCTACTGGAATCCTTTTTCCAGCTATAGGGAAGTTGTTTGGGATCCCATGGCTCTTCTAAGCCTCTCTTTCCATCACCTCTTTGTATGGAGCATCATTAGCAGCCTGCCTTTATGCAGTAACAGCTCATGACCTCAGAAAATTTACTATGTATAGCACTAACAGATAAAAATAAAAACAATGCAGAAGGGAATTTGGGCAGAAAAAGAAATCTCAGCTTTCTAGATTTTGTGCAGGATCGTTTTCCTTTTGATCAGTCAGCTCTGCTGTGGAAGCCAGAAAGAGCTGACTCAGTGAACACACTAAGTGGTGATTACACACAGCAACCTAATGATGGCAAGATGACGTCGTGGTAACTTGTGTACAGCTGCTGAGCATCACTGGCAGAGACAAAAGCATAAGGAAGAACCCTGCAACATATCGCCGTGCTTCCTAATGGACCAGTAATATTCCTGTTGGCAGAGTACTGAGGGAGGCCTTAAATCTTTGCTGGAGCTGGGGGCTGGCAGAAAAACGCAGTGTCAGCCAAGTTCTCTAAGCTCTTTGCAAAGGTGATCCAGATCATTGTCCTTGTTTTGCACATCTCCATGTGATTAGCTCCAAGTGACTGACCCAAAAGGAGCCACCCCTCAGGATGTCCAACCCATCCTTTCTGATTCCCAGCCTGTCATTCACATCAAGGTACAACAACACAAGACTACAGGCCCTGACCACTGAAATGGCAGTGAGCAAATCCCAGAAAGAGCACGAGAGACGAGATGATTTTCCTGCTTCTGGTTGTTACCTGAGAAAATTCTAGAGAGGCTGTTCTCACAAACAGAACAGGAAGGCAGTGCTGTTGCAGAGTCAGGACATATCCTCTGCATGAGTGGGTTGATCTTACTGTCAGCCACAGCAAAGAGAATAATTACACAGAAATAACTCTGAGAGGAGTAAACAAATGATCCGTGCATTTGCTAGCAAGGTGGATGAGGGTGTTGCAGAATCCTAGAATGATTTTGCTTGGGAGAGACCTTGTAAGACCACCTCCCACTAGCCTAGGTTGCTCCATGCCCTGTCCAACCTGGCCTTGAAGACTTCCAGGGAGGGGTCATCCACAGTTTCACAGAGTCTGTGAGACACTTGTGCTAGGGTCTCACCACCCCCACAGCAAAGAATCAGATCAATTAAAGGTGTTCCCCAATTCAGTTACACTTAGACACTGGGGAGCAATGGAGAAGAGGCAGCCAGTGTGGCTGGATGAAAGCACAAGAGCAGGTCAAACAGATTTAAAAGATTGGAAGTTCTCAGCGTAAGGCAGCAGTTGCAATGAAATACACCAATATCACATGGCAATCACTACAGATCGAAAATGTGTCAGTTTTACAAAGCACTTCCCCGTTTCCAAGTGGATCATTAAGAAACAAAAAACCCGTGCAGCTATTCACTGCAGTTAACACAGCCGAAACTGTCTAGAGCTGAAGTCATTCCATGACTTCATGTCTGAAAGGAACGAATGGAAAAGAAAACAGATCCCTCTGCGTGGGGCTCAGCCGCCGCTTCCCCAGGGGACCGCGAGGGGTCTCCCTCGCTCAAGCCCTCCGCGGGGAATCTTCCTCCTGTCGGGATGTCTCCTCATCCCAATTCATCCCTGACCATCCCAGAGCCCCCCGAGCACCAGGCCGCTCACACCTCAGAGCTCCTCGCTAGGCTGAAACCGAGAGGTTGCTGACACAGCTCTCTGGGGTTTTATGTGTAGGTAATCCCACACACAACCACTGACGGGCAAGCAGAACAGAGCCGCAGCAATGAGCCCATAATCTGTCTGCATGGTCACAACAGCCATACCTGCCTGGGATGTGTTCACATGGGACATACACACCTCATGCTAGAGACAAACACACTGTTGCTTCTCAGAGGCTGCAAGCACCAGTGCAACACCAGATTTCACAGGATGGATTTGAGCCTCACGAGTCCAGGTGCAAGGACAACAAACGAGAATGCCAGTGGTTACAAAACATGAACTGTAAGTGACTGAGAGGTAATTATGGAGGGATGTGTCTGTGTGGCTCAGCTCCAACATCAACAGAGGGAAGAGCCTGGCCTATTGAGTCATCAGCAGCATTTCCTTCCAGCCCTTAGGTTTCCCGACAGGTCCCCTGTGAGTTACTACCCAGACCTGCAGTGGCTGAGCTCATAAAGGATGCTGAGCTCACACCCCCAGGGGACAGGGCTCCAGACCCCACAGCCAGGAGAGCTTTCCTGGCCACAACCATGCTCCAAGGACATGGTGCCTCACCAGCCTCTTTATTACAGCAAATGAACTGAATACCAACAACCTCCCAGCCCCAGCCATCCCAGAAGCTTCTGAGACATCCTGTCATAACCAAACAAGGGCTGCTGGAGTCACACAAGAGTTTTGGTCCCCATCCCTTTGGTTGTCCATGAGTCCACGAACTGTCCACAGCCCAATTGCCCCCACCCCACAAATAAGTCAGCACTTCCTCTGCAGGACAAGAGTTCGGCTAATGAGAGATTGTTAAATGAGAGGAAGATGTTTCTTAATCAGATACCATCTAAAAACCACAGAAGTGTGCCAAACCTTCGCATTATCTCAAGGGGAGTGACTGCAGAGTTGGGAATTTTTATTGTACCTTCTTGGTATGCAAGGCTCCCTGAATTCTTCTACACTTATTTCACTTCTGCTATTTGATACGGACTTTTCACTCACTTGCCAGTTTGTCCTACTATTTTCTTCTGTTTTTCTCCTTCTATTCCTTTCTCAGCTCCATGTTGTTTCTACTACTGTCCCCAACGCTTCCAAAAGAGCTGAACAGTGATACCATACTGATCTGTCTGCTCAATGTAATTTCCCATTATAATTTTCTCTCAACAGATTTGTTACCCCATAAAAAAGTCACTGAAAGGTTTCCAACAACAAGCAGGACTTAGGACTCTAAAAATCTCATCTCACTGGATCAGGTGCCAGATCCCATCAACAAGTTAAAGCAACTGGTTTGATGGGGATCAGAGGGTATCTACCAAGGTTCTGCAGTAAAGCACCTGGTCAGCTGGCTGTGGGCTTCTCTGTGCTACTGCAGCACTGCCCTTACATCTCTACCAGAGGAGAGTAATTCCTCAGGTCTGCAGGACATCTGAAGACACTTCTGAAGACTAGGTAAGAGGAAGCAGAAAAGTTCAGCTTCAGAACCACATGTGTCTCTGAAACAATAAATATTTTGAGTGATCAGCATTTCTAGGCAGTGAAACAAATGAGTGTTTCCATTCCCGGGGGGAAGTGGGAAACAAGCAAACCATTTCTCTATTCCATAGCATACAGGAAATCCAAGTGATTGATGGCAGCAGTAGGGAAATGCACATTCAGCTTATATTTCCAATGTAGATGACTTGCATCCTCACCCCTATGCTTCCTGTTCCTTCACACACACCCCCCACTCCAGCTGATAGCTGTAGTATGTGTGAATGGGGGGGGAAGGAAAAAGGACTTGTTAGACTGCTTCCCTCCACCCCAATTTAAATGAGAAAAACAGCATGCAAAACCAAAGGGTAAACAGCTGTTCAGGACTGAGCTCTTTTTGCTTACAGACCCAGGCTGTTGACATAGGGACGGGACTAAAGAATCCTGCTCCCAGACCCCATCTGTGTCAGGTGCAGAAGGCCCCTGCTCTCACAGAACGTCTCCTTGTATTACAAAGGTCAAAGCAGTGAGTAAAGAGATTTTTTTGGAATGCTGCACACCGTTGGTGGGATCTGCTTGGTTTGCAGGGACACCAATAGCAGCAATGGCCAAGGCAAGAGAAGGAACACAGCGAACATCCGCTCACAGGAGGCCCGCCCCTCGCTCTCCCAGGCAGCTCACTGAGAGGTGCTTATTTTTACAAAGCAGGCTCTGAGATCTTAAAGAACCAATGTTGTCGTGGTGCCCTAAACCAATGAGTATGTGACCTACTCATTCCCACTCTGTCCCTTGACCTTTTCCCATAGCATTCTCCAAAAGCATCACATGAAAAATAGCTCTTTCTCAGCTCTCCAGAGGCTTTGGAGACAGCATCAAAGCTCTGTGCTTATAAACAGCTCCAGCTAGGCCAAAATGCCATGGCAGCATCAGGGGTCTCAGGATTTGTAAGCCTGTCACAAGTAACTGGAGGGAGAGGGGGCAGGGGAGAGGCAGCATGTGTTGCCAAGGGAAGGGGGAAGCAAGGGCCAGGCAGCTGGCCTGAGCTGAGCTCCATGAAAGCCCCGTGGGCTGAGACAGGGTTTGTCCACACACCTCAGGGACTACACAGGATCTCTTTACCTCCTCCTTTAATACAAACAGCTCTCTGAGCATAGGCTGAAGGATCCTTTACCTCATTGATCCTTCAACCTAGTTTTCCCATTCTTACACCCTTCTCTCACCTTGCACATCCACTAACACTCTAGGCGTCCGCTCTGAAGGAGAAATTACAGCCCAGGAGAAGACTGAGAACTCAACAGACTGCAGAGCAGCAGTCCTTGAGCATCAAGACTAGTCACTTTTTGACTCTTCAGAATTTAATAGCAGCTGTCCAACAAATACCTACAGTAATCCCTGTCAGCTCCCCCTCGTGTCTCATGTCATCCCTGGCACACTCCCTTAGCCCTTTGCTAAGAAAACTCTTCCCAGTTTGTGTTTCCTCATAGCTCCAGATCTAGCTTCCCTTGGCAATGTCTGCACACGCTCCTTTAACACCTTCTGAAATGCAAATGCCTCAAAAGCCACTTCATAACTGAGTGAGACTTTTCCTCAACCATCATTCTATTCCTCTGACTTCAACCCATTCTTCTTTTTCCCTATATTTGTCCTTCTATTCCTGCCACAGGCTATAGGCTAGGCCTTCATAGCCTGGGCAATCCATAGCAAAGGCTGTCTGCAGACTAATTACAGTTCAGGGGCCATAGTCCCTTGTTTCAGTGTACCACTGTTACCATGAAAAGAGCGACATGCAGGGACAAAAAAGGGAGATAAGTCACTTGTAACCACCTACCAGCATGCCACCACTTCACCCCGACTGTGCGTGGAGCTCCACCACTCTGGTCTGGGCCATGTACTCCACAGCACAGCAGCCAAGGAAAACCACTTTTATGTCTGAACACGTGAACCAGTGGCAGCCAAGCAGGTTTGTGTTTGCGTAGCTCTCACATGGCAAGAGGGACACTGCACTCTTGCAGGACAATAATTTCAGTCCCAACAAGGAAACTGGATAATTACAGAGAAAAGCAGCAGGCACTTCAATCATTCCTACTGCGTCAGGTCTTTTAAAATGTCATTGAAAAGAAATGGTGGGATAATAAATGCCTTGACTCACTTTCAAAGCACCTGATAGGACAGCCAGGAAAGAGGAAGTAACAAGGTTAGGAGGGCTCCATCATCCTTCCTGGTTCCTGGGGACTGACCCTAGAGGGTGAGAGATCTGGGACAGGATGCTGTGATTACAGGATGGCATAAAATAGAAATACAGTCATGTCAGTTCTTTTGCTGAAGATGTTTTCCGTTTGAGAACAAACCTCCCAACTTTACTCTGGTTGATCTTTTTCATTTTGTATTTTACTTGTAGCTCTTCTTCACCATTTTCCCTTTTATATAGTATCAGAAAAGCATTAACTCATGACTTTGTTTCATTCCATTGACATAAATGCTTAAATATCCTTCCTGATGTTTTGACATATATCACTTGGACAGACACTTAGAAATTTAAACCATGGAAATGGGAGGACATTCTAAAAAATCAGAAAATATGCGGACAAGTCTTCTGTTATTTTAACAGTATGAAGACTAAACACTTGTGTAACTCTGCCAGCAAATGCAGGGAAATATGTGCTTACATGGCACAAATATAAACCTGAGCACATGGATTTTTAGACATAAACCACACTTTTACTACACACATGTTGTAACACCCATGTTCACAAACACATTTACAGCACATAAGGCAGGCACAGATTATTTTCAGTGCAAAGCACCATTTTCTGTAGACAACAGGAGCATGCATACCAAGGGAGCACACATACACTGAGCATGCAAACAAAACATCCATTCATTTCTTGTAACAAAATTTAGGTCTATCGGATGAAGAATTGCACCTGTGTATCCATTTAAAATAAATTTGACATTAGCAAATGTACAATTGCTGTGAAAGGAAATAATATATCTGATGCACTCAACGAAGCACCCCTAATTGTTCATCCCAGAAAACAGAAAATCAAACCCAATGGCACACACACAGGCACTGTGTGCATACAGAATGTACACTTGTGAAAGCACACCATCATAAACAAACACAGTATTCCCAAAAGGCTTATCCAAACACTAATGTTGTGCTAAAATGCACACAGGCAAATCCTTAAACATAGGCTCACCTGTGCAAATATATATCAGAACAAAATCCCACTGCACATAAGGAGTGCAAAACACACCCTTTAGAAATGAGGAACACACTACACAAATACCCAATTACCCAGCTCATGCATAAAGGTGTTATATATGTGCTCCGTGGAAGATAATTCATATGTCTTAAGTCCAAGCTGCAGTTAACAAGCTGCCTGCACTGAAGGCTGCATTTTACCCTGCAGCTGAGAGCACAGCACACAGAAGTGGGGCTGAGATCGCAGCTGGCCCCACACAGGTTCAATGACTATAGCTCATGTGTAAAATCTAATCTCCTACAATAAGCACCTGCAATGCTGCTGTAATTCCCCAGAGCCAGCCTGGAACTATAAAAGCTACTGTGTCTGGACTGCCAGGCTGCTGCACCAGCCCAAAACCATTTGGAGATTCACTGGGAATTTTCCCATTTCCCCTGCTGTCTAGGGGACCAAAGAATTCAAGTTTAAGGGGGTAAACTACTGCAACCCTTACGTGGCATCTTCATCACCCCTGTGCCCTCTCACCTTACTACCTCTACACCTGCAGTGGAGGGCAGTCACTAGGGCCACTCCAGCAGGAGTCACAATCTGAGCAACAAAGCAACTGCTGGACATGGGGTATAAAGGCATTTTACTCCCCTATATTGCACAGATAAGACCTTTGATAATTTTACAGTCAGACTATCGAGTACCTAAACAGAAACAAATGCACCTAATCAAACGCATCAGTGGGCAATGCCAGACCAGCCAGCCAGGCACAACTGCTGCATTAATCAGAAGCATGGGGCAGAGCACACTGCTCCACGCCTGAGGCCTAGGGACAGTTTTCCACTTCAGAAAGGTTTGCATACAGAGAAAGCATTCCTATTCCACAGTTTCTGTCCAATACAGGCGAAATGTGAAATCCCAGTGACCCACTGGGAGACAGATTCTGGCCTGCAGCTTGAACACCAGGCTCAGCTTCAGCTGCTTCACTTTCCAGACACACAAAGAAATCCTGTGGCATGTGATCATTTCATCTCTGGCAGATTTTTTTAAAGTGCCTGACAAACTCACCATAAAGGCTTAGAAACAGCCAGGTACATCCACAGTATGTTTGCTCCTGCTTCTGGAAATGCACATTTCTGTCTACTGCAATGAAATCTAGACTTGCTTAGTTGTCCACATTAAGTGACACAAAATGCCATCCACATCTCTCCTTTGGTCCATCAGGGAAATGGGAACCAACACTGCTCCCTTAGCTCTGTCAAAAGTTACAGTCCCTCTAAACACTGCAAACTTGCACAGCACCACTCATGGAAAAGGATCTCATGCTGCTATCACAGCCCAGCCTGAGGGTTGAGTGACAGGGCAGACAGCACTCGGGTTCTGCCTCATCCCTCCCAAATGCCTCTGATCAAGCAAAGGCTGTGGAAATCCAGAAAAACAGGCAGTATCTTTTCCTCCAGGTGCGCTACGTGGTGAGGAGAGCTAACCAAAAGAAAAACAAAACAAATCAGGAGAGACTAATGAATAAAAATAACAGACTCTCCGCTTTTCTCCTTGTAATTTCCCCACCCCAGACAGCTGTAATGTGGAAAGTATTGAAATTTAAATCATACCTCAGCCTAACCTCAGCTGACAGGCTGCCGATGCAATAATCTCAGCCTGGCTATCTTCTCTCAGGGAGAACGACAAACCAGCTAAAACAAAGTGATAAATTTTCAATTTTATTTTAAAATATAACAGATGGGAGATTTTATTGGAGTCATAAATATGTCAAAAGCAATGTTGGCAGATGATTGGAAATTGCTCCCACCAAGGGAGCAGCTCTCCTTGTTTAGAGGTGCTATCAGATTCTTAATAAGAGGTTCCAGTTACACTGCAGCAAAATAATCTGTATATTAAGCCAATTGAATGTCTATTTGCTAGACATCTTTCTTGTCTTCTCTGGCAACCCCATGTTCCAAAATGCAGGAGAAATGAGGGTGCTGAGGTCAGACTTAAGCATCACCAGTTTGGGTTCTTATTTTGTTGTTGGAACATGGCTGAAAAGTATTTGATTTCTCACCAGTATTTGAAAACTGAATTTCACATCAGTCAATGAAGCTTCCTTTGATTTCCTAGAATCCCAACCAGTAGATGTCAACCAAGTTCAGCCTCAGATTTAAGGTAAATCAAATTCAAGCTCTTAATCCCAGCCATGGGTCAACTGCAAATTCCAGAAACAGTGCTTGGCCTCAGTCCCAAAATTTCATGTGAGCTAAAACCAGTTCTGAATCCCAGCAGCCATTTCCAGAAACATGAGCTGTCTTTTGTAGCTTCTGCACCTCTCCTCCTGCTACCACTGGTGCTGTGACAGATCACAGCAGTCTAACAGGAAGAAGTCCCATATTTATGCCTTTTCATCATTTCAAAGGTTTTCCAGACTGGCTCTACCAGCTATGCCTCTGAGAAGGTTTCCAGCCCTCCAGCTTACTCAGGAAATCCTCAGAGCATTAAATTCAAATCAATCAACTCTATCACCATTGATTCCCACCACCACCGAATCTGGCTCCCTGAACCCTTGACACTGAAAGCTGCATGCAAAGCAAGTGAAAAACAACAATCTGTTATTTTATGGTCTTTCATATAAATGCTTTGCAGATTTAATCTTTTAGCCACAAAACTGTAAAAAAGGGGTAGAGAATTAGTAAGAGATCTGACACGTATTACAGAACAACACTCTGCACTCATAGCCTATCTAACAGTAACAGCACCACAGAGGGGAAGGCAAGGAAGAAGCATAAGCAAAATATGATGTAACTTTGCATTGGTTAGAGGTCTGTCATCTTTTTAGACTCTTCTTGTTCCTCAGAGTCAAAGGAGTGCTAAACGCTCTTTCAGCAATCTCTCTACTGGATTGATCATTTGCTGCAAAAGGCTTTTAAAAAACTTTCTGAACATAAAACACCATCAGATACATTTATCACAAGCTCTCATCCTCCTACCCACACCCTCCAGTCCTGGACATGCCATTCATTGGTCATGAAGCAGCAGATGCATCAAGACAAGCCGAAGCTTTTAGCAGCTTTAGTAGCTTTTTAATCTGAAGAAGCAGATTGAAATAGAAGAATCATACCCATCAGTCTTAGGCTTAAAATATTTGACTTAATGTAGTACACAGTAAAGCTGGCATTCCTCTGGCTTCTGCAGTGTTTTCGATGGGGACTTGTACAATCCATCATTGATTGGTGCAAGGTGAAGGGAATCTGGCAAAGTACAAAACAGCTGGGAAAGAATTCAGCTCCCAGTAAAATGCATTTGACAAAACAGAAGCCCATGCTGAGGATATGAAAGAGGCTCTACTCTTCCACCCTTGGGAGGACTCACTGAGAAAGCAGAATTGGCCAGTTCCAATCACACTTGAAACTCAGATTTCTTAAAATTCTAACAAGCCTCAGCACTGATAACCCTGGAAGAGCACAGACAAAGCTGAATTCAGGAACGTTGCTGCCTTCACAGGTTAAAGGGTTTGTGAAACCATTTCCATTATGGAAGCCAGGGAACTATTTTGGGCACTAATGCCTAATAAGGGTGCTCTAATAAAGGGCTGTTGCACAACAGCACAGTGAAGCTGTAACCTGTCCAGGACAGAGACTGCAGATTACTGGAGTACAACATTCAGCACAATGGAGCTCCAGCTCTAATAACAGCCTCTAAGTGTTATTGCACTGCAACAATGGGCAGGGATAACTCAGATAATAAAAATAACATATGCATCAGGAGTATCTATAGCATAATTACACAGTTTATTCAAAGCACCTAATCAAATTGTTCAGCAGCTTAACATAAACACAGGCATAGAGGCAGATACTCCTAGATAAAGGAGCAAGTTATGATTAGTGCAGGTATAACTGCCTTGAAACTCCCCGCATTTTCAGTCAGGCCAAGGACGGAGCAACAACATGTTCAGGCAAGCACACAGTTCTCCTTGTGGAAGTTAAGCCCCAAAAACTTGTTTAAAAGCAGCGTGAAAATGCAAGGATCCATGAGCACAGCATCTTTGATCCCAGGAGAAACTGGCCTTGGGCATCTTAGTCAGCTTCAGACTCAGATGTCTTTAGGGCAGTCTCTAGTTAATATGCTACACTAATAAAGTCTGTTTAATTATTTGAATAAGTTTTATTATTTAATAAATCGCTTAACAAAGGAGTGGACTCATTTAGGTATTGGCTGGTTAACCTACCTGGCAAACAAGTAATATCCAGGCAAGTCAGAATGTTACTTCACCAGGTCCCTCAGTTCCCAGTCCCTGCAGCACTGGGTAAACCTGTTGTCTCACTAGAAAGCGGTCCCATTAAATCATTGCAGCACACACTACCCACAGAGGTCTCAGAAGGCTTCACTCTCTCATATTTGGTAGCCACATGACCTCAGCCCGCAGAGAAGACCCAACTATAATGTCAAGAGCCTATAATGCTGACATCCAACATCACATATCCCATACAGCAAAAGATGCCCTCCTTTCCAGCACACCACTGAACACCCCTCCAGTGTTGTCAGATGCCACACAAACTCTCTTGTGCTCCTGCTATATGTCTGTCTGCCTTCAGGAAAAACCTAAGCATCAATTCACATGCAGAGCTGGAGGCCTGAAAACAGACAACCACCTTTTCATGAATTAGCAGAGCCAGGAACAATGCACAGGGGTGGGGAACCAGCAAAAAATGGTATGCAACCAGGTCAGCTCCCATAGTTTTGCTAGGGCCACTCCTTTTGTTTCCCTCTTCCCTCCCTAGCACCAGGCCAGGACCTGGACACATAAGCAGATACAAGTTTCTCTCTGATGCAGTAGTTACCTTATAAATTATATGGTAAATTAAAATTACTTTCTCACAGTGATAACACCATCATCTGTAGTGTTTATGAGTTAATAAATTGTGTCCATGAATGAATATGTGCTGACTCACTAACTAAGGTACAAGTGAGAGCTGTTCATCTCCTCTGCAGTCCCCTGAAAACCAGTGACTCTTCTCTGCCAGGGAATTCATTTTCCCTGCTTTGGAGAGGGGAGCAGGGGAAGGAGGGAATTATTTCCTCGTGCTGGCTTCCCGCATTAGTAAAGCCCTGGAGGTTATTTAAATGGGAACTTCAAAGGAGGTATATGATGGGCTGTTTACTGCTGGAGGAGGCTCATTTTACACTCAGATTTAAAAGCCTCTCTGACTCAGAGGCAAACAGCATCACTTACAGATTTCAAAGCCTCTCAGATACAGCCAGCTCAGGTGCAGGGGACAAGGAAGAATGGGACAGTCTTTTCTTAAATGTTGGGACAGGAAGGATTTTCAGGCTCTGTAGGGAGTGATGGGGAATGGTTGTGCATGAAGAGAGAGCCTAGATGCTCCAAGTGGGGAGTAAGAGGCTGTTTGGTCTTTAGGACAGTAAGGGAAGGGAATTATGAAAAGTTGTTCTGAAACACAGGGACAGTTACAGAGGGAAGAAAATCACAGATTCTCATGTACTGAGCCTCCTGCACATTTACCGACCACATCGTTTCATCAGGGCTTGAGGCTACTGTGTATTAGGTGGAACTCATTCCTTCCATCATCCTTTCCTCCTGGGGATGGCCGTGGGTCAGGCAATGACTTAGCTTGGGAAGGCTTGTTAAGCAGATTCACTAATACAGAAGGAAGATTTAAAAAAAAAAGCTCCTGGCACGCAGAGTGAAAGCTGCATTTGTGATAAGTCTTTGTTCTCCTAAGCACTGATTTCTCAGGCTGACACTACTGGTGCATTTCGAAGGAAGATGAGGTTTAGAGATAAGGTTATTCACCTCCCACGAGATTAGATCCAGCTGGTACAAGGAGCAGTCCATGTCACATCAATGCAGCCCAGTTCCTTAAACACACCCTTCCCACCGCTTCCAACAGCCCCACTAACTTCGGTCACAAAGAGCCTACCACCCATGTGACATTTAACTGGTTAGTTTGAATCATTGTGTTTGTAGGTGTAGAGCTTTGGTTTTTTCCTGAAAGCAGAGATCTACTAAGAAAAAGTCCTTACCTCCACCTGTTTAAGCAACCACGCACGTAGACGAAGCAAGATGAAAGGAACTGTCTCCCTGGAGAACCTCTGGGTAGAATTTGTAAATACAGAAGCTTCTGCACTTGGGCATATGGACTTGCCCCTAAAACTCATGTTGGTCAAACCTGATAACTATGAATTTTCAAGTAAATCTATGCATTTTTTTCCCCATGGGCACAACTAAAATGGAATCTTCTGACAGAAAGGGATTTTGACAAATTTTCTGACACATTCTCCCTAATACTGCCTACAGCAGGAAGCAGCAAGATTACATGGTAGAAATATCACCTTGTGGGAGAAACAAGCTGCAGGTAGTGCCAGCACTTACATATGGTTGAATATAACTGCTCCAAGCATATTTCAACTTCTGTCTCCATCAGGCTGGCAAATTATTGCATATATATTCATCTGATACAAAAAGTGGGCTCTTGGAAGGATATTTTTTCTCCTCTGAAAAATAAAAATGAGTTGCTTTCATTAGAATCTAGTGGCTAAAAGCCTTTTTTTTTTGAAGCTATTGCATCAATTTTGTTCCATTAGCCACCATATGAAGCTGGATTAAGAAATAACTTGATACATAGTTGAGAAGAGAAAGTAAATGAGAACAGCATAACAATGGCTGGAGGCAATCATGCATCCAAGACTACTGGGGGGGTTGTGATGAATGCAGACCCTTACTGATGCATTTAGTTCCTTTTCCACGATTGCAATGCATATAAAAGCAGAGGAGTGACAGCACCAGCTGATGGTCTCAGAAGAGGTCATGAACCATGGTATGTCCAGATAGAGTGGGCAGGTATGTCTGCAAGCTCTAGTGAGAATCCCCCATCCCAACAGACCCCTGTCATTCCCAAGCATCCCCTTCAAATGCCCTACAAGTATGTGACAGGTATGTTTGCTCTCTCCCTGGTTCCTCATGAACTTTCTGTACTGAGAACACTGCCCAGACAACTTCACTCTCTTGAGGCAAAACTACAGCATTATTGGTTCCACCTGCACTGCCAGTGCTTGCAGTCAACATATTCAAGGGTGCAGAGGAGATCAAAATTCTGCTCAAGTTCCAGATTCTTTGGGCTTGCATGTGACAACGGCTGGATATTCAAAGTGTTCTCAAAGAAAGTAGCTGAAGGGCATGGACATGTTAAACAAGGCACTGTTCTAGGAGAAACTTTCTGTCAGAGTTAGTTCAGGCAGATGGGAGGGCTGTCCTCTGTGTAAGGCCCTGTTCTAGGAGCTCAGAGATGAAAAACAAAATGTAAATTCAACAAGTGAATATTCATAAGATGAAAACTTCACAAGACTGTTTTATATTTAGAAGGCTTTGCTTGAGAACATACCTCCCAAAATCAGACATTCAAACTACTGAACCATCCAGACTGACACTAGCTCTGAACTATCTCATCACATGAGCTCAGCAAATAACATCTCTTGGGAGAAGTGGAGCTGACAGGAAACTTTCCCCCTAGGGAGCAATCGAGTCAGCTCTAGATCTACCAGTGAAGCCTAAATCTGATCTGTTTTGTCCTGTTCTCATCTTCAAGCATCAGACTGGGTTAATCAAACTGTTTCTCAGCATTGACTTGTCCCTTGTGTGGAAAAGAAAAGGTGATTTTGACTGCCCAGTTTTCTGCCATGCAGAGCTGCATCCTCCCAGCAGGCTGACCAACTCCTAAGCCCAGCACAAGTTACCTGGCAGTGCTGCTCTTTCTTTAGCTGAAACAGCACCCAGTTTTCTTCCCTCTCCAGTTAAACTCCTTGGGATAGCCCATCATTTGTTTCTAAATCTAAAAAAAAATCCCAAACAGTGGAAACACATTTCACCCTGATCCAAGTAAGGAACAAGACCGACATTCAGAAGAAATTCAGTAAGCCAATGAAGATATAGATTGTGAAGAGTAGTGAATTTAGGACCCTGTGAAATGATTTTTTTCCAATGGTTATTAATTACTATGAACAGTTTTGTCTGTAGACAACAACTACAGACAGGGCTTATTAGTATGCTAGAAAAATCAGCTTTTAGACTTACATGATGTAAGACTACATGGATACAGATTCTACTATTGGCTCATTTTATTAACGCGTCCCCACCAAAATTAAGAATTTTGACATAAATGTATGTCTAGGCAGACTACACCTTTATGCTTAAAGATGGTGTAAAATCACACTTGCACTACACTGATAATTTCTGTTTAGGTGAACAAGCCCAGTCAGGAGGTTAGTTCTGGCTGCCATCCTGTCATGTCATGCATTTTCTTTTATTCTCTAGTCTTTCCTGATACATTTCCTGACTACTATGTCATGCAAACAAAACAGCAATGTTTTCAGAAGGCTACACCAGACCTTTGCCACCTCCTTGTACAGATATCAGTTCTGCTTGTGTTCTTAAAGGTCAGAGCCTGGGAAAGAATAATGAAAATACAATTTAGCTGCAATATTTGCACTATTTCAGGCAGCACAGCTTAAGCAGAAAAAGGCATCACAAGTCTACCCTAGATAATAATTAAAAAGCCAACAAGAAATTACCATTTCCAACCCCAAATGCTATTAACCATATCCAAAACTATCACTGGAGGTAGATGAACTACCAGAACAAAGCCTATAGATTCCAATTCAGGTCACAGTGGTATTTCCTGAACTCACAGACTAAAAGCACAGCCCCCTTTCCAGGCAGCTCTGTCTAAATGGATGCTGCTTACCCTTCATTTGCACAAAGAAGTGAAGCAGAGAAAAACAAACCCCACTGCCCAAGAACTCTGTCTACATCAGTTCCTTTATCATCCTCATCACTGAGCTACCCGAGTATCTTGCATTAAGAGTTGACCAGACCACAGAGCAGAAATAGTATCTGTCACACAGAGGAAGTCTATCTCAGAGCCTGGAAAACAAATCTAAATCCTCTGGGATCCAGGCTCAGTCTTCCCACCTCACTCTGAGGGCACCTCATTTACCTCGGCCCTAGGTAGTGATATACCAGATTCAGGGAATTTAATAGTAAAGAACTTGAGAACCCAACTGAAATTTCCCATCATTAAGAAACACTAGGAGCTGTGACAGGAAACAACGAAGTGTTTCTTTACAGGACAGGACTGACATTTTAGTGATGTGAAGCCCTCTCACTGCTAGGATTTGAAGGGCTGAAATTTGATCATCAAACCGGAACTCAGCTAGTAAGTATCAATAACCTGAGGAACTCAGCAGAGAGACAGTGACCCCAGTGAGAGAGCACTGCTATTTGAGCTGAAGAAACATTCACTTTGTCAGCCTTGCAATGCATTGCAGGAGTTCCTCTTTGATTTTCCTTAGGAGAACCCCCATGCGGATTCCTCCGGGAAGCTGCCGGATTAGAGGCATTGGATGAGTGTAGGAAAAGCTGCAGATCCAGTTTCAGCTCCTTTATGGGCTGATAATCCATAACTACACATATAACTGCTGAAGAGTGCAGATGAAATCCTGGCTCCAGCCGAGTCAGTGACTAAATTTTCATTAATTTCAAGGGGCCCAAAGCTTTCCACTGAAGCTCTGGCTCCACAAGACAGTTGATACAATTGTGCAGTATTTCCTACTAGATCAAAAATGTCAAAACCACTTGACAAAAAACTGAACTGAGACAAACACACCTGATACTTGGCATTGTTAGTTCAGGCTGTAGGTGAGCTCCAGAAGAGTTTCTGTTGAAGTGAGTGCAGTCTGCCCTGCAAAACACCACATACAAGTGACACTGTGTCTCACTCACAGTGAACACATACTGCCTAGAAATCTAACACTGAAATGGTTTTTAATGGTCATGAAACTGTTCTCTGTGCTTTTACCACACAGAAGTTTAAGACCACCTACATAAGACTGAACAATTCAGCTTTGTGTCCAAAGGCATCGATGCTGATCTATACCATCCTCCCTCACAGAACAGCCACGAACAAGAAAAGTCTTAAGAAAGTCTGTCTTACTGCACAGCCTGTCTAAGTTAATTTTTGGTATTTGTCTTTGATTTTCTGTTTATCTTTGTTCTGTTAGTGTTTCAGCATTCAAGGAACCCATTTCCCTAACAATTTTAATCCTCTTGGACTGTAACTCACTTTAGATTCTGCTGCAGCATCACTGAATTCCACCAAACAGCCTCATTTGTAAAATCTGACTTCAGAATCCATTATTCTTATGCCTGTCTGCACTGCCAAGAACATTTGACACAGACTCGAGAACAGACAAGATGCAATACCTACGGATCCATTTCCTCAAAGGAGGGAGATAACCCTCAAACTCAAAGCAGGATTAGCAGAAAAACAGATGCAGGAGTTGTGATGAGAAAATACCAACACCGCAACTGTGTCCAGGTACCACTGCCAAGTTCAGCAGGTATGTTACAGAGCATACCTACACTTCATCTGGCTTCACACCGCTCCTTTCGCAGCCAATAAAATTACTGCAGAAATCCAGAGAATAAACTGAGTTAACACTCCATTAAATACAACAGACTTCCAATTCAAGGTAAGGACGTGCCTAGATTAAGCTACCCCTGTACAAACTGGCCCATGGGTAATATACATCACTTCTACTGACTTACAGACTGAAAGAAAAGGGAAAACTGAGATGAATTTCTACAAGGTAAGAAAGGATTTGTTCTTTGAAGCATGCTTAAACAGCACAGTGTATTCTTCCATAAACATTCCTTCTGCACTTCAATGCACACCCCAAGGGAAAAAGCCAGGAATTTGTTATTTTGTGTGTTTTCTTTTATCACTAACATGATTTTGGCCCCTCATCTCCCTCCCTCAGATTAAGCAGTCTTGATTTTATCCCTTCAGTTTGTTTTGTCAGTATCTGGCTTGGCGACTGGCACCAGAGAGAATGGGCACTGTTGCTGGGTTCATTTGCTGCCCCCATTTCACAGAAAAGGTAATTTAAAACACTTCCATCCATAGTTTCGCCTTTTCTAAACATTACAATTGCAGTAGTTGTGGGCCCCTTCCAAATTCACTTCTCCAGTAACATTCAGAAAAGAAAACCTTATAAGAAAAATCTTTGCTAGCAGAGGCACTCGGTCAATCTTAGCTCGTTTTAAGCTGAAATGGCTCAGCACAAAGGAAGAGGGCAAGGGAGGGAAAGAAAGGCAGACCAGGAAAACAGACAGATAAGGGAAACAGGATGTAGTCAGGAGTCAGATTTTGATTGTCGTGTGTTTACTGGGTGCTGAAAAGGAGATAATTCTCTACAGTCTGTGCTCCCACATAATTTCAGTGTGCAGTTTGATGAAATGGTGAACCAAAATGCAAGCAAGATACCTCCAGGAAGGAGTTCCTCCTTCTCCTCTTCTATCCTCTATTCACTGCACACAAGTACGAGAGTACAGGCAGACCTGTACAGGAGCTCAGCCAGTTCACAAAAGACAGAAAATTTTCACACACCAAAAAAACCCCAAACAAAAACCCAACCAAAAGCTGTGCAGCTTTCTATTATTTTGATATGTTAATGAAGCTCAGAGTTGGGCAGGGGTGCTCCTGGCTGGACTGAGACCACAAGGAAGCAGCTCCCACCATGCTGTACATGCTCTAATTCCAGAGAGCTGGCAGTGCTGGTTAAGTGTGAAGCTCTTGCAGACTCCCAGATCGAAAACCAGCTCTGCAGACATGGTGCTATGTAAATACCAACAGCTGCAAAACTTCCATGATGTGGATTTATGTATCCACAGCTCCTGCTAGTTTGGAAGCTGGAGAAGTCAGCTGGGCTGACTTTACGTATCAGCCAACACAGAAGCAATTTCAACACAAGCAAACTTTGTTCATGTTTTATATGCTGTACCAGTGTTCCCTCATAACACAGGAATACTGTCTGTACCACTTCCCCCCGATCAGCTCCCAAAGCCCGGGAGGAAAGGAATCACATTTCCATATGAAACAAAGATAGAAAGTTATTAAAAAAACCCACAAGAAACTGCTATTTGCCTAGAACAAAACCAGTATTTGACTCAAGGTTTCACGTGCACAAACTCCGGCCCACAGTGCCAGGCTTTCTCACTCTGAGATACCAAGAGGGATCATCAGAGGGCACTGCTTCCATCAGCAGGAAATGGTTCTTTTCCTTACATGGAGGGAGATTTCAGACATCCAGAAATGCACATTACCATGTAACTGCAAAGGCCTGAAACCAGAGTGCAGCTGGAATTCCATTTTCACATTTGCTACTTTTCCTCCTCAAAAGCACTTCAAGAATGTATGGAATTTGCAGGCCTGAATTCAAACTTGCTGAGGCTGAAAACTCAAACCATTTCTACACTGGCACTAGGTGAATGTGACCCTCCAGAATAAAGGCAGATCCTATTCCTGTATCCTCTTATTCCTTCTGCCCTTATCCTACAAAGTCCCTTCTCAGATTTTTAATGGGGTGAAGGCAATTCTCGACTGCCTTTTTCACAGAAGAACGGGTCGTAAACAGAATTTGACTGTGCATTTACATATATATGCCAGAGCCACTCATTATTAATGCCAGGAAGCAAACTTCAGCCCTTCCACCTGCACATCAAGTTCATGGCATGTGTCTGAATGCCAGTATACAGCAGTATTTCTGTTAGAGCAGCAGATGCTCCGCTTGGTAAAGGTGTTTTAAGATAACTGACTCTCTGGAGTACAACCCATAATCCCTACTTAAACAGAAGGAACCCAGCCTGTGCATTACTGTCTCAGTGCACATGCACCATTCATGCTAAAAGCACCACAGTCCTTTCCAGGGAAGACAGACTAATTTTCCAGAGGTTTTCACTCTCCCAGACTCGGCCATCCTGCTGGCCCGCACTCCTGATAAACCTCCTGCATCTCTGCCCCCAGCCCAAACAGTTTCCTTCTCCTTCAATTATTAAAGACACAAAAGCAGCTTGGGCAGGAATTTGAAGTGTCATTGAGAAAAGAAACTTCCTTTGAAAAGAATTACGTTACTGATACAGATGTTAACATCCACTTTGAAGGGTGAGGGATTGAAACTGTGTTTATAAGAACTCAAATTTGAGCAAGGGATTTCTCTGTAAGTGTCCTGGGCTTAAACAATATTTCATATAAATTAGATGAGGGAATTCTCTCTTGATTAACACTAGAACAGATTTAATAAAACTGAAACTGCCAGTATAAGATAGAAAGAGAAATCCCACCAGACTCCAGAACAAAAACTAGATCTCTCTGTTCCCACCCATCCATGTATTCAGTTGATGTAACATTTTTCTACTCAATTCAAGGAAATCAGATGGGTATCCAGCAGCCAAGAATCTGGACAGGCAAAACTCTTTATACCTAAGTTTTTAGAATTCAAGTTTACAAACAAAAATTAGATGAACTTCAATATACTGCCATACATACTTCCAGGGAGAAGTGAGAATGCCTTTCATCTTCCAGAGCGCAAGGACCAAAGTTACAAACCTGTAAACAGAATATTTAGCAACTTTAGGAGGGGAACCATTTCATCAACAGGAAAACAAACAGCAGATTCCCTTACAATCACCTCATATCTTAGAACAACTTGCATTTTTACATCTTCTGACACACAAACCACCAGTGTCTACACAGTAAGTCATTAAAAAAACAAACCCCCACAGCATAAGAGTTACAGGTTTATTAATATAACCCATAAATCAGTCTGTATAAATGCTATTCCTTGTATTACACATAATGGATGTGGATACTTCACCACACACCAAAATGACAGAGTACATACAAAATCCAGAGATTTTGCAGTTATGATGGCAAACCATGAACAAACTAAAAAGTTAAAGTTAAAAAAGTTTAAAAAAAACCCCTGATACTAGTGACAAAGAGGAAGAAAGAAGCAGCAAAACTATTAATGGTTCACAAGCAGAAAAATCCTATGGTAGAAGTAGAGGATAGGCCTCAATGTACTCCTGACTGAAGGGTACAGGTGAACTGAAGCAGAAGATGAAAAAAAAAGTAATTTCAGTTTCCAAATACATCATCATCAGGAACCTGCCTGGGCAAAGAGGAAGTGATCTCTTCCCCTGAAGAGCCCAAAGCCCTCAGATGCCCCTAAGTTCCCTTAGATGATTACTAATCATCTGTCCAATTGACCAGCTGCAGAGTAAACAGGGGGAACAAACAGGAACAAACAGTGGAAATATTACACTACATTGCCTCAAATTGAGCACCATCTCCCACCATCTGCTCCTGGTGCCACGTACAGGACCACAGGTTAGAAAGGAATTAGGTCTTTCTCTGATTATGAGCTTATTGCTGCTTTGTTCTGATTTTCTCCTCCGGGTGTGCAGCTGTTTTGCTGTTCCCTTCTCCAGCTCTGGCCCAGCCAGTGTCACACAGCAGCCACGCTCCAATGCAGGCTTCCCCCACATTCCTTCTGCTTTTAGCATCTTTATCAGTACATAACGAGTGTTTTGAAAAGACTCCGAGGCATTGTAAATCTAAATGTATAGTCTGTCCTGGTACTGAGTATTGGTATAGACAGGCCAGGCATTAATTTGGCAATCAAAATAATGAGATGTGAACACAAAAGTAACATAAAGACATGGCTGTTTTCAGCATCGTGATCTCAGAAAGAGCAGCAGTGCAGGCAGCAGTCATCCAAACTTGGTCCCCTACAGAGGGCCTACACCAAGTACAAATGTCATGAGGCCACAGTTTTGCTTCACTCTCAGCAAGAAGCAGAGAAGAGAGGATAAAAATTTAGTAGGGGCAAAGAAAACCAAGTGGGGAGTAACAGGGATGACACAGAAGGTTCTTATGGGAAAAGAAAATAAATATGATGGTGGGAAACTGGGGAGGACAAAGGAAGACAAGGATGTCAAAAAAGGGCTCAGCAAGAGATGTAACAAATTTGAAGTTAGTCAAGTTGGGGAAGGGCCCCGACAACCATCAGCTAAAACCAAAGATCTGAGGCTTTCATCACTATAAATAACAACCTAAATTCCTTTAGCTTTTTCAGAGGGAGACATTTAGGATGGAAAGGGGGAGGGGACACATTATTTCCTTTCAAAGGTTAACACGGAGTTGCCAAAATCTCTGACAAGAGGTCAATGCCAGTAATAGTTCTTTCAGAAAAAGCAGGTAAAAGGGAATCAGAATGGATTCAACGTTGAACAATTTTAATGAAGCCAGTGTCAAACAACAACATCAACTTCTTAAAAACAAAGGAGCTCCAAAGTTTAATTACAAAAACATCGTACAGAAAACTTGGCATCTCAACAATTCCAAACACATTATTCCAGCAAATGGACTCCGTTTTCATATATTTCTCTTAACATTTCTTTAAGTGACAAAAGCATTTCATTCCTCTTCTCCTTGACACGCACTTCATTTTTTACTTTTTTTTTAATCAGTCAACACTGAAAAATGTAAACTGAAGTGACACTCTGAAAACACAAGACGACAAAATCCATTTTATAGGGTTAATCAATGTAAATAAGAAGCTTCTTCATGAGACAAAACATCACCTGTCACATCATCAGTGAACAAGAACTTAGTTTTCCCGCAGATGCCTCAAGATGGATAATCCGCCTCCCCTCCTTCCTTCTGGGAAAAAGCAAGAGATGATAATATCACCTTAAATTTCCTATCCCATACCACTTGCATGCTGCTCAGCAGAGTCATGTTTGAGCAGTGTGCCCAGAGCTGTGCTGGCCTTCTGCAGCCACCCAAGCTTATTTGTGTACACGTTACACAGCCTGCAAGGGCATTCTCCTATAACCTCGCCTGGAATTTCTGGAGCCTTTATGGGCTGTGACTCCAAGTGTTGGGTAGAATGCCACAGACTGGACTTCAGAATGTTGTAAATCAACTTTTGGCTATGCAGTGCACTTTGGCCACTTTCAAACATCATCAGCTCTAAAAAACCAAGATACACACAGGAGATTAAAGCATTGGTGCTTTTTCTGGAGACATTAACAACCTGCAGGATTTACAACATTCATTATAGAACCCAGTAAAATAATTCATGCCAACATCAGCTGGTCTCATCCGTGCTAAAGAAAACAGAGGTCAATGCAGCAAACTGAGGCTCCTTTTTGTGAAGTCTTGAGAGCAAACAGAAGACAAGAGAAAGGAGCTTCCTCCCTGAAGGAAGACTTGAATTGGAAATCCCTGCTTGGCTACAGCAATAAGCCCAGGAGTAAGCAGAGACCTGGGCATACAACATGCTGACCTGGAGATGGCTTCAGGCCAGCACAAAGTCCATGTGTACAGCATATGAAGAGAAGAAACTGCTTCTTAATTTTCAAAATATTTGTGTCACAGATACATTAAAGTGATGCTGACTGCAACACACCAGTAACAAAAACAACCTCCAATTTACAACAGGGAATCTTGAAAAACGTCTTAAGGAGGAGCAAAAAGATTGTCATGTGGAAGAAGGAGCATTTCAACCACTACCATAAAGCCCAGAGATGTCCAGCAAGTGCTGAGCCGAATCAACAATTTGACAGGAACCAAAGGGCAGCAGATGTGTCACATAAGTCAGTGCAGACAGTGGGTGCCTTCATCTGTCACAGGAGGTGTGGTGTATCTCAGCAAGGTTACAGACAAGCATGCAGAGCTCTATTCGATGCAACTGAAAGGCCATTTAGATCACACTGGAACATGAAATGCTGAATGCTGCAGGCTCTGTGGGCTGCACTTGAACTGTACAAAGGATGAGAGCACACACAGGCTGTAATGCAAAATTCTGTGGGCTGTTATGTGGACCTAGCTGCTAATAGCCTTCTCTGCTCTAATAATGCAAAAATACATGTGCTGCTTCCAGGCACTGTGATTTCAGGAGGGCAGAGAAATTAAAAAAATACAATCCACCTGCCCATTTCTTTTTACAGAAAACTGTTCTCCCCATGAGATCATTATCTCAAAAACAAGACCGTAACATTAAATTAGACTGAGCCATGTACCAGAAGAAGGGCAAGCTTTGTGGTTTTACTCTAAAACAGAGATTCCTATTTATCCCTGCTGAGAAGAACTAACATTGCACTTTCTATCTTGACTTCCACTGACCTTTGTGATAGTAAAATGCTCTGCAAGCATTTTCAAGAGATAACAGGAGAGCTTCACAGAAGAGCAGGTTGCCACGTGCAAGAGAGGTGCTTAAAGAGACGGAGGAGAGAGGAAGTCTGTCTCATAGCAGAACCAAGTCACAAAGCATCAGCCATGGCCACTCTCTAGCAGGGAGCAAACTCACATTGCAGAAATTGCAGGCTAACACAAAACCCCCCCAGGATTCTACTTCAGAAAAGCTTGTATAAACACAGCAGGCAGCATAGGATAAGACAGTGCACCAAGGAAGACTCCCTGTTACAGCACAGAGCACAAGTACTGCTACCCAGTACTGCAAGAATCAGGGAATCAGATCGAAAGCAGAAAACTCAAGTGAAGGAAGGTAATCCCACAGGATAAACATGAAAACAAAAGACACGAGAAGACACTAGGCAATATAACACATCAAAGTTATTACTACAACATATCTGCTGACTTCATTTCACGAGCTGAGATTTCATCTCCACAGGCAGCCAATGCACGGAACGCAGGCACCCTCACACCCAGCAAAACTCAAACCGGAGATTGCACAGAAATTGCATGCTCTTAAACGTTCACACAGGGGACAGTTCCAAGTCTTTAGTGGGTGGTGTCCGTGGCTTCTTAAGACCTTTTAATGCATTGATCTGTTTGCCTCCCTGACAAAGCACACAGGGAGGGCCTAGGACAAACCTGCCATCCTGCCTCCCAACCCCAGTCTTTCCCTCATGGCTTCTTATTCCACACTGGCCAAAAAAAATTTGTAAAGCTTCCCCGGGTCACCAGACCTGCAGATGAAACAGAAAAATAAGTGTTAGAAGACTACAATCGGCCAGGACTAAACAGGCACTGTGACATTACTGTTTGGATGTTTTATCTGAAACACAATGTTAAGTATAGCAAAAACAGCCCAGGGACAAAACTGAACGGAGTTTGTTCCCATCCAGAGTGCTAAATAACAAAACCCTTCCTCTTCTCCCCATACCCTGCTTGCACAAAGAAGTGTTTTACCATGCAGTACAGGAAAACCAACGTATTCACCAGTATAGTCCAATAGTTCCTAAATACAATGTACTAAGCCACCAAAAACCACCTCAGATCTGTGCAATAGCTCTTTTCAGGAGTATAATACTAGTTTTCTATGGTCTTGATTTGTAATGTGCCTCAACCTCAAACAACTGTTTGGTTGATAGGGATTACATTCAGAATTAACATACTTCACACATGCACATTAACAAAGGGACACCGATGATGACAGTTTGTTGGTATGGTTTATCACGTGCCAGGTGAACCTCTTCATACAAAGTTTCCTTGTTTTCTAGGGAATCTCTACCATTTTTGAGGTTTGCATCCAACAAAGCCCAACCTTATTCCTTCCAAAAATTTTGTCAAAATAGACAATCATTGCCAAGTGCAAGTCAGTGTGATTAACAGTCGAATGAATTATCATTACATGCATGTCTTTATACAGTGAAACTAAGTGATTATTAATCACATTTTTAATTACTTCACACTGTTTTACTACTGAAAAGAGGGGAAGTATTGGTGGGAAAGGGAAAGGAGTACTATTTTTTGACTAGAAAGCAGAAACAAGAATTTTAAAGCAAGAATTACTGACAGGAGAATGAAAGTCTAGATTTTAGTAGCCTTGAGATCCGATTTTTCTGGCAAGGTGCTTAAAGGACAAATATCCATTTCAGGACCTGGCACGCCCTTCTAATAACTGGCTGAGAAACTGCTTTCCCTCTTATCCTTTCTGTAAAACCTCCCCTCCTCCAATTCTTCCTGAGCTTGAGTGCTAATTGAAAAGAGCATACAAAAATGAGGAGGTTGATGAGCTGCTGAAAAATCCCAGACCTGGATCGACAAGCTGTTCCCTTCACAAATAGCAGCAGTAAAGGCACTTCTTTATTCTGCTGGGAGCTCAGTCATCTCTTATAACTACAGTCCGTTCCATCTGGCTACCCTGCAGAAGGACAATGATCTTCCAGCTTAAGTCCCACTATAATGGGAAATCCGTAATTAACTGTTCTACACAGTATCACAAAAGGTCAGATTCAGAAAGGATGAAAAGCCCTGTCTTCCTATTCGCAGATGGCACAAGGCAGCTTTATTTGCATTTCTAAACACTTATTCAAGACATGTACAGTAGATCTCTACAGAATAACTGCTTGAAGAATGCAGGTATGTACTTTGTTAAAATAGAAATAAGGCAAATTCCTCATGGCTGCCTAGTGCTGAGCATCATGGGGCAGTGGGAGAGTAGGAGGTGTGGGAAATGCCAAGCAGCACAGTAATGCAGAAAGGCTGGTATTTGTTTCTTTGTTGATTTGTTTTTCTACTCTGTTCCCTACTACAGCTTCCTAAGCTGTTGAACAGCAGCAAAAATACAGAATCATGAGCTCGCTAATGACCTATGCATAAGCCACATGAAATTATGTATAGCCTAACCACAAATCAGTGCTTCATTTACATGCAAACCCTCACAATCAGAAGAGCCTGACTACAGGTGCTAGAGAGCAGGTAGTTGTAGGGTATTTTCAGTTTATAACAAAGTTGAGCTCACCTGTAACCTCTTGAGACAAATAAAATTTCCCTGTAGCCACCAGATTCTACAATTAATGTTGAACTTTTCAGGTTTACTTCACTCAAGAAAGGAACCTTCCTCTAAATTAGCCACCCTGTTCCCATTCTGCCAGTGCTCTTACCTCATACAAATACAAAAAGATTTTTGAGCTAAGGGGAATTTCAGAACCCTTTAATGCCATTAGATACCTTCAACTCAACTGGACTTTCATTATAGCAATCCATTCCTGTGATTCTGAGGAGGAAACCTTTTTGATTGTACAATATGGTGATCAGGACAAGACTCAGCATCAGAGCAGGGGCCAGAAGCACAGCACAGATGCCAAGAGCAGTCTAAGAAGGAACACTTACCCACTCTCTAGCGCTCCAACCTGTTCACCACATCCCGGACGGTGGCAATGAGGTTCTCATTCTCCTGGGGGTTTGCCAGAATAATACTGTGCAGTCTGTTCATGTAAGAATCAATAGTTTCCATCGTGGGTGTTTCCCCACTACCTATAGTGAATGGAGCAAAATGAGCCACAGGGTATCCTGATGACCACAGCAATTCCAAGAAGTTAACACTATGCTAAGGGTAATTTATACCAACACACCAACTGCTACAGGAGATGATTTTGCCATGCACCACCTCTTGGGACAGATTCTGTGAAACAATGTCCTCCTAACTTCACCAAGTGAGTAGTTCCAAGCATATCAGGACTAATGAAGCATGGTTCTCTTTGATTTGGGTCTCACAGTTGATTACAATAAACTCTTTCAGCTGGGCATTAATGGTATCTAAGTGGATTCCCCAGCAGCTGACAACACAGACACAGCCTTTCTTTTAATCAAGGAACTTGCAGGTCCTGTCTTTTCTATTTATTAACATTTTCACAAAACAAGTAGAGCAGGACTGAATATGCATCTCACTTTATTAGGAAGAGTAAGAGCAGTAAGAAAATAAACATCATGTTGAAATAAAGCACTGACACTACACTTTCCCCTGCGTGCATTTTAAATATTTCATTACCTAAAACAACAAAAGCTCAGAACCAGCCGAGAGCACAGACCTACAAGAGCAGGCCGTGTGTTCTCAGTTCGCCACACGGGATAAGCATTAGTGGTTGAACTGAACGTGTCAGACAGCCCTACCTGGCAGTGGGACCCCAGCAAAGCTGGTGGTGAGCGCCTGGCGCAGGGTCTCGAGGTGCTGCTGCAGCACGGTGTTGCGGCTGCGCTCCTGGATCACATCCACCTCCAGCTTCTCCACGGCAGTACGCATGCTCTCCACGTGCTTCTGCAGGGCAGCGTTCCTCTCCTCAAACTCCATGTTGGACTTACGCAGCTGCCTCAGCTCAGCTTCGCGGGCTGCGAACACCAACCCATTCCCGTGGAGTCAAAAACTGTTAAAAACGTAGCTAGGCTTGGTAGGCAACGGAGCAGAACGTTCTAGAGTGCTCAAGTGATGACTACGAATGGTGCAGCTTTGGTTTATAGATAAAAAGCATCATATCAGAGTGCCAAGTGCCTACAGTAGCACTTAAATAGACTAAATTTTTAGAGACAGAGAGAAATTGGACAACATTCAAAGCATCAGAACAAAAGTGAATAGGGGAAGTGATTAGGGAAGAAGATGGCAAGACTAATTTCAAATGCACTTGGAATGACAGCTTAGCAGCAGTGGTAAGAATCCTACAGAAAAGATACTGGTTACAAAAATACTTTTCTATGGATCATCATGAAAAGTAACTGAATCTGGATTCTGTTCCACCAAGGAAGTCTCCAGGCAAAAAATACTAAGGTCTTGGACACACAGCTATGAAAAGCAGAGTAACAGAAGATGTATCAGTAAATCTTCCACATATGGAAGGAATACAAGCCTGCCAACCAGCCAAAATCATCATCGCACTACATCTTAGCTATTTCTTGGAGCTAGATGATCTTTAAGGTCCCTTCTAACCCAGGCCACTCTATAGAACAGCAGACCCAGCTTGGACTGGCTGCAATAACAGCAAAGGGAACTTAAACATCAGAAACATTCTCTAAAAGGGCTAATTTTGTGAAGACAAAAAAACCCCAAACATCTACTTTGTAAGGTAAAAGCAGAAACTGTACCCAAGTTATTACTTGAGCTGAAACAGGAGAGTGCAAGGACTCCTCAGCTGGGCAGCATCTGGCAAAAGCTCTGGAAAAGCCAGGAAAGGGTCCTCCAAAAAGTCTGACTCACCTTTACTATGATTCAGGAACTCCTCCGTGAAGATTGGAATATCAAAGACAGATCTCTCCTTTGTATCTACTTCTTTCTACAAAAGAAAGAATAATAACATAGCTAAACAGTTTGTTTTCAAGAATTCATTGAACTGTTTTGATCATGAAAATTGAAGAGCAGGGAGACCAAAAACCGAGGCACCTAAAAAGCTGTATGGATGAAAGGCACTTCCAGCTGCTACCAAGACAAGCCAAAGGGTATGTCTCAGCTTTCTAAGAGACAGGTTTCATCCCAGATACAGGTTAAATACCATATAACACACTGCAATACAGGCTTTCACCCTAACATTACACAAGAATTATTCAGTTTTAAAATCATCTGAATGTATTTGTATTTTCCACCATCAACCAACTGACACATTCTGAAATAGCCTATACAGAAACAGCAGCGAACAGGAGATAGAGTGAGCAAAATACACAGCAAGTTTCATGGTTCTAGGTCTTTGACCACCAGAGCAAAAAACCAGAACACACTTTTAAATCAGGAAATGCTCTGTAACTTAGTTAAAAAAGCCCTAAAAAACTCGATTTGACTCTAGGCAAAAAAACCCTACTATAATATATAAGACTGAGATACTGCCAGATTGTCACCAAATACCAATCTCATCTGATTAGTAAAACTGAGGCTGAACTTGGAAGGTTCTGGAACAAATCAGACGAAGTCCTCAGAGACATGGTGAAGTATGGTAAAGGGAAAGCTGAGATTTTGATGGGGTTTAAGTTCACTTTCCCTGGTATGGTCAGGCTGCAAACAACGGAAGGAACAGATACAATAAATATACTACTTCATCGATGGTTCTCTCATGTGCTCACACTACAGCAGCCATTTCCTCGTTCTCAAAGGTTGTAGGCAATGCCTGATGTCCTTGACACGTGCATAAATCTCTGCAATCCCAGTAAGAAGTGTAGGCCTAGCTTTATGCAGTCAGTTACTTGGACTCAAACAGCTGGAGGAAATAAATAACACCAGAACAACAGAGACCAATTATCAAGGGCTTCAGTCACTGCTGATGACAATAGTTCCACTATATATTGCTATGTGTCCTATGTATAAACCTAGAATTTGGAGGAAGAAAAATGTTCTGTTTCATGCCCACAGATGAGCTCATGAGACAGTGTGTCTGTGTTTTCCAAGTGTGTATCTATTAACAGTTCTCTCTCATCCTTTAGTTATACTTTATTACAATTCATATTTGAATTGCCCATTGCAATACTTTTTAGAGGTCATCTCTATACACAATACTGAGAATGACTTCAACAGCGACTCACAAAAACTAAATAATGAACACTGAAGTGGAGCAACGGGAGGAAAAAGAGGTTTCTTTGACCTTATCTTCTTATATTCTCTCAAGAAATAATTTAATCAGCTTGTACCCACTAAACAAACACAGAACAATAGTCCATATGGACAGAAGCAAGCAGCAAGACAAAAATCTTTAGCCTCACTTCTAGCAACAACTTGAGTACTTCAAAAGCAATCTAACTTTTTCTCCTTATTCCTTGCCTGTACAGGATTATAGAACTTGACTTTTCTGCACAAAGGATGTGAAAGCGTATCAGGTGATAAGCATGTGGGATTTTATAACATAAAGGTGAAAAGCACCAAGCAGTCAAAGGCAGAGTTTCAGAGAAGGATGTCTAACAGGTTTTTAGTTCAACTATGTCATGATGTTCAGCTGTATCTGAGGGAGCTTAGAAGTCCCACAGAGTGAAGACAACTCCATTTATGTTGCAAGGTAACAGCAATGATAGCTTAATTTAAAAGGGTAAGAGGTAAGACTCTTAATTTGCAGCTTGTCACCTGTATAATTTAAAGGTTATGTAACAGTCATAATCAACCTAGAACTTGAAGCCTTCAATAGTGTTTTTGTACAACTAAAGATAAACTTTGATTCAGTGACTGCAGAATCAGAAAACCTGGGGACCATGTACTCCTAAAGGTTAATCTTACTGCAAGTACTTCCTTTAAGAGTTAATAAAAGGCGTATCAAAAGCACCCTACCACAGCATTTTCCTGAAAGTGAAACTTATATTCCTTCAAAGAGACAAGACCAGTAGTTGCCTTTCAGCAGTGCACAGCCTTGTCACTATTGTAATGAACACATTAGAAACCAACTGGATTGCTATCCCAAGGCAAAAAAACCTCACAAAGAAAAAGATCTTTCACAAAGCCCTATTGCTTACAAGTGAAGAGGCCATGTATAAACAAGATTTTTCATTGCTCTTTGTTTGCAATTTATTGGTAACCATGAAAGAAGCTCTGTGGCCCCAGGTAATACAACTGGAGAAAGCTGCAGCATTTTGAGGGGAGAGAGACCATAGTCGATCAGGATGCACAAAATTTGTTATGTATCATCAACTAAAGCACTGGCATCTTATCTCCAGACATCACTCTTTTCCAATATCTACATATGCAGAACAGGGGAGAGGGCAGGAACAGGTTTAAGCCAGACATTTTCCAGTTATTTGGGTGTTTTATCCATTTTCTTCTCAAGAAAGGTACAAGCATTTGTGTTGCTGCAGAAAATCGGTACCTCAAAACAGCCACCTAAAGGTGCTAACTTGGCAGATTTATCAAGGTTTCAAGCTATTTGTAAGTTTTATCTTCATATTTAGATACCAAATAATAAAAATTCTCTGCTTTGAGAAATTTCTAAGTTCTGCAAGTTGAACCTCTAATACACCAGGTGAAGGGTCAATTACACTGACCTGCACCCAGTGACTGACTTAACATTACAGAACAGACCTGTGTTTTAACATTACAGAACAGACCTGTGTTTTATGTCTGCCCCACGCTCCACCTCACCTTAGATCATCTGTACCTGCCCAAGACTAACCAAATTAAGTTTTCACCATACTAATGAGTATAGGAGTACTGAGTTGTTTCTAACTTTTGATCAAAACCTGCATAGGAAGAGGAAGAATTCACACTCTCCACTAGAAGTTTTTGTCACTTGAAAATCTAGCCAGTGATGTAAGTGTAGAATGAAGAAGTTTACCTCATGATCATGAGCTGGCTGTCTTGCTCCATCTGAAAAAGAAAACAAACAAGTCTCCCAAAATACTGTTCGACACCAGCTCAGTTATTATTAGGTCAGAATCACCTTGTGGGCGGGGTGCGTGTGTTTGTGGAGGGGCCAAGGGGTGGGTCAAACCTCAGGGAGGTGGGGTGGTAACATCCCTCACGGCAGAGCCCGGGAGCCCATATGGGGGAGCAGCTGTCAGTCCCACACAGCCTGCCAACACTGTAACACACCCCAGCTCCTGGAGACCCTGACCCAGGCTGGGACTGGCAGGGAATACTGCCCAGGAATATTGCCCCTCAGCCTGGCCTGGAAGCCCAGAGTGGGTCAGAGGCCCTGCCTGGGGGTTTGGCTATGGAAACCAGAGCAGATAAAGAGGCAGGCACAAGGTCTCCGTTTTGCCCTGGCCTGCTCTCCTGGAGCTGGCAACATGTGAGCTTTTAAGTGGTAACTATACTTTCTTCACCTCTTTTCTTCTCTATTCTTTCTTCTCTTAATCTCTCTTCCCTTATTCTTTTATTCCTCTTGTGGGTAACAAACATTTATTTTCTGTGTGTTGTGGGTTCCTCACTTAAGTGGCATGGAGTTGGTATTTGCTGAGTGTTAACAAAAGTTCCTCATTATAGCAATGCTTGCTAGTCTCGGTTAACCTGCTGTAATGCTTTTGTGAAGTTGCATGTTGTTATTTCTGTAAAACTTTTTGCCAAAACGCCTATTTTCTCACCAAATTAAAAGAAATCTTAGAGAAAATCGTGTAGTTTATCTCTGAATGTAAACTCAAGGAATCAAAGAACCAACGGCTTTACAAGAGTTTGTGTGGGCAAAATCCTTGAAGCCTAAAAATTAAAGTGAACATCCAGTAAAGCCTGGAGCTTTGGACCAGGTTGTAACAAACACACAAGATTTGGGAAAACAAGAACTAAGGAATTAAAGCAGTTACACAACCATAACTACACAACAGTTCTAGATAGGCAGCTTCTGCAGCTTTTCTAGAAAGTCAACAGAAGCTGTGTCTCACTTCAATGCTTTCAGTGCACATCCTTCAACAGTTTAGACCCAGCTAAATTTACATAAATCTAATCACTTTACACCCAGCTCACGTAAATGTCATAGAAAGAACAAATTCACTTTTTAATAAGCCTTTAAATGAAAGGCTTTAACTGAGTGTCAGGGTCCGTGACTAGCTGGATATCTCCTGTTCTAGCAGGCACATGTTTTTGTCCCATTCGATACCTTGTCTATGTGATTTGCCTTTCTGTCTGTCCTGTGCCTTCCTGCTAAAGACTTTGTAGGCTTCGGTCTTCTGATACTGCTCCAGCTCCCGCATGTAACGCTCCTTATCTCTGTCTGCTTCATCAAGGTATCGCTGAAACAAAAAATTCCAAGAGTTTCAGGGAGCTTCCTCCCCTTCAGCAAGAAGGAAAGAAAAACAACTTGTCAGATGAGGTGTTGATCCATTTCACCTATGCAAACAGGAGAGGAGTGAAGAGACAGTGAGAATGTACATGAGATGCAAAGCCATAACATTTCTGGATAAAATTACTGTATTGTGGTGTCCCATTTTCTTTTTTTTTTGGGTCAAGTATCTATTCTGTTAACTCTTTTTTTTGTTAGACTTAGGAGCAATTTGCTACAAAGCTACTCTACTCAACTGAATGCTACTTATACATTATAGACCAAACACTCGAGAATTCCTTTTCTGTGGCCAGGACTAAGTGCTGCCAAACAAGAACGTTTTATCAGATGATGCTTTATGGTTCAGACCTGTAACAGTAGGGTTCCAAATACACTCTTGTTTTCGTGCCCCCACAGACAAAAAGCAATACCACACACCTGGCGAATCTGAGAGGCGAACAAAACATGATGGCTATTGCCAAGAGTGGCACAAAGGTAAGAGCCTGGCTTGACTGACACAACCTGTGCACATTTCCATTAATAGAACCCTTTTTATTAGCCTGAAGGTATTTCACATCTGCATGACAGAATGAGCTTAACTGGAGAATTCTTCAGGGGAACTGATGAAATGAAAAACACATAATGAACGGTCACAATGCTTTACTAATGAGATCTTTTCAAGAAAAAAGTTGCCTTCCCAATTTTTTCTCCAAAGGAGTTTAAAATTCAGCGAACGTAAGTATAAATCAGACTGAACCTTAGTCACCCTGGTGTGACTTCCATTAAGTCATCACAACAATACATATGAGTTAAAAATTCTATGCATTTGCAACACTGTTTTGAGCCTGCTGAGGACAGTGGATTGGAGTACAGATTTGGTGATGCATGGCTGGCATTGCTTTTGGACATGGTATTCTTCCATGAGATATTAATTCTTCTTTTCCATCTCCAGCAATGTGTTGCTGAAAGGGCTCAGCAGTCTTCCCCTAACCTTCTCTAAGACTTACAGATTTACTCAAGTACAGATTCCCTGGGGATTTAAAAAGCACTACACAGAATAGAGATCTGAACTCAATTTCCTTTTTTCTAGGTTAAAAATCTGCCTCAGACATGATAAGAATATGTTAAAGGCTAGGGACTGAGGGGCAGAATGTCTTTTTCCTTTCCCTCCTCTCCCAGCAGACGTTTGCATCAGGAGTATGTTGCTGCCACACGTCCTCACCATGGATCTAAGTTTCAAACCTTACTTTTAGGCAATCCTGACTTTTCTCTAAGGAACATCATTCTCACTGTCTGTGTTACAAAATCTACTGCTTTGCCTTGCCACACATTTTCCATTATTGTTAAATCACTACCCCCCTGCATCATTTTGTATCATCTCCATGTAATTTGTACGCTACCTTAGTAAAAAGCAACAAAAAGAAATCTTGATTTTTGAACCATCCCATTTACTGTTCATAGTTTAGGAGACCATCGAGTTGCACTGTAATTTAAGAACCACTTTGCTGTAATCTCCACTCACAATCGATGTGGGTGGTAAGACACCCATTAGTGATTAACCCATTAACAAGGTCAACTCCAGAAGGCATTAAAGGACCAGCCCCAATATGGTCCTACTCTTGACCCTACCAGGCTTCATAATTTGAACTCTGGAAGACCTATGCCTCTTATTTTGAAACATCCTCCTAAACACAACTTAAACTAAAAGCCTGCATTAACTTCCTCGCTAAACAACAATATTCCCATTTAAGAGGACTCATCATCCACGGAGGAAAAGGGAGTTTGATGGTACCCGTTTCTCCTCAGGAGGCAGTTTACTCCATTCATTGCCCAGCATCCTGGTGATCTCTGGGAAAGGGACTTCGGGCCTCTTTGCTCGCAGCTGCTCCCGCCGTTCGTTCATGAACCGCACGTACCCTGTGAGGGGGGACTTGGGGGCGTTGGTGTCCCTAAGGGGTTTCTTCCTCTTTCTCCCTTTGGCCCAGCCTCCCCGTTTAGTTCTTTGCTGCTGCAAAATGAGAAAAGCAGACAATTCAGACTGAATTCAAATAACCACCTCTGGAAGGAATAAACATTCATGTCTCAAACAATGTCAGGAATATACTGCTGCAGCACATTCTCCCCATGGATGTAGGCTTCAAATCTTACTTGAGAGGAATTCTGACTTTTCTCCAAGCAAAACCCAAGAAGTCTCATTGTGAAAAGTTTTTTTGCAGCATCTCCTGATTCACAGGGACAACAAAATAACATTGCTATCAACTTGATTGTAAAAATCACAAGAACTGATAATCCATTGCAAAATCTTCTTAGCTAATCCAGCTGGAAATTTTTTAAATTGTTTGTTCTTATTTAAATTGATTTTTGTTTTTAATTATTCTCACCCTCCCAGTCATTTACTTCAAAATCATTTTGTGTTTTAGTTAACAATTGATAACCAGTTACTTTGTCTCTTCCAAGTCTTTCTCCTTCACGCATAATGTGCCCAAAATGTGGGTGTAAGGACACTATACAGGCTTTCCTATTCTCATCTGTTCTGTAGGCTTTCTTTCCCACTAATCACCTTCAATGGAACAACCAACAAACTCCAGAGGAGGGAATACTGGAAGATTTGCCTGGGGTACACTATGCTCTCACAGGAACAGTATCATTACCATTCATCCTCTTGGCTTCATATGATTTCTACATCAGTCTCTGGACAACACTATTTTCTACTGCTATGTACACACAATTATTTTCAGTACTTCTAATCAACATGTTCCTGCCATCACGTTGGTTTTAGTTTCCCTCCTGGAATTTTACTACTTAGTTAAAAAAGGATCTCAGCTGAAAACAACCTACAAGGAGGAATATCAAATATATCTATCAAAACCACCCCGAACCACTCTTTGTCAAACTTCAGCTCCTTCATGATTTAGTCACTAAAAATCAGTGCTGGATACAAGCACAACGCTTTCAAAGACACCAGTTACAACCAGACCAGTACAATGGTCTCGCTCTGCTGGCTCACAGCAGAAAACCAGTTATGGCAGTTGAACATCCAGTCCTGAATGCAGCACCAGCCTTTGGGGCCCGATGGCTAAGCTGCAGATCAGTGTGCTGTTCTCTGCACATTCTAATTGCCAGCTTTCCGTGGCGCTCTGTGTGCAGCTGGGCAACACAGGAGAAAACCAGGGAATCAGAGGACAAAAACGGCAAGGAGTGAAAGTTTGTGATCCTATTAAAAAGGAAACAAGTCTGAGTAGGCGAGACAAACTATAATGACAGAACTCCACACCTTTGCTTCATTGAGGAATCACTATTATTGCACCTCACCTCCTCCTCAGGCTTCTGCTCAGTGGTTTCAGCAGCATTAGAGGACTCATTTTGCAGCTGCTGAGCCTGTGACAAGTCCTCCACCACATCTGGGTTATTCACAGGCTGTGAAGTTCCACCACTGAATGAACTCTCCGAATTAGCTAATCTGAAACAGTACATAAGAGCAGAACAAAAAAATTAAATCATCATATTGCTAAATCACTTCCTCCCTAATCTTCTAAAACATGCAAAAATGTTGCAAATATATTCATTCTCACACTAGCAAGAAAAAAAGGATTTTAAAGTGATTTTTGAAGAACTGGCTGTTCCATGCAAGCAACTGCTATCACTACCACAGCTATCATAGACTTTCAAAGACAGTTTGATTTTTAAAGTGTTATTTTGTTTCATTTTTAGTGAAGCATTTGATTACACAAATAACTGTCAGTCAAATATATGTTTGGATCAGACACCAGAGAGCAGGAATCTACCCTTCTTCAAAAATACTCTAAGTAATTTCAAATGAATAGTTTCATCATCAACCAATATGCACCTTTGGGGATGTGTTCAATGTATTCCTCCATGAATACATTTAAAGGTCTATGGTTGTGTGTTCAACTTCGTTCCACATAATCTCTTGTTGGCACATGTGGCTATTTAAAGCACACATATGATTTGATTAGTTCCCACCAGGTTCTGCATTGGCCATTATTTAATTTTGCTGCCTTACTCCAAGAAAGGACAAGCTGTCTGGAGGCAAAAAGAAGAGCAAGTATGCAGAAATACTCCTGAAGGCAGACTGACAAGAGGTGAGCACACATTCTGGGGTAACAACCCCCTGGACATTCTCACCACTGTACTCACTGGGCAAATTAATGTACGATTTTTTGACTCATCCTGGATTCTAAACTCTTCTTGACCCAGGCTAAAGATTACTCTGCCTCACCCAGCTACACTCATGAAAATTGCTTTAACAGCACTCTTATGTTTCAAGTCTCCTTTGTTGGTTTTCTCCAGTCTACAGCTGCTTGTGCCTACGGTAAATTTTAAGTATTCAAAAAAGTGTTCCTGTTAATGTAGAATACAGCTACAGAAATTTGAGATATGTTAACACAATTGTTAGTTGAATGCCCATGGGAAAATCTGTCTTTAGACAGAACAGCATATTTTTATTACTGCAATCAGCAATTGTGGCACAATTACTGGTAAAGACACAAGGGCTGGAGAGATCCACACTAGACTGTCAGACACCAGGCTGAGTTCATGTTACTGACAATGAGAGAGGGAGCAAGGGAACAGGACATACACACTCCTGTATGTTAATTACATTTGGAGCACTACAGTTCTGGATCCACTGTTACGATGTGAAGAATATTTCAGCTTTCCTATCCATCCCCCCTTGGCAGGGAAGCTCTCTGAACTACACATCCAGGAGAAACTTCCATGGGACGGAGCCATTTGCAGCAAACAGTGATGAAAGCTCAGCCAGTACATTAACACCTCTTAAACAGAAGCTTAATTTGAACACGGACCTCAGGTGGCACTAGCAAGTTTGAAATCACAGATAGGTAAATCCAAATTCAGACTCACTTGAAGTGTGTCCATATTCATTTTTACACTGCTTTACCTGCCTGCAAAGTCTGAATTTTTTTGCTTGCTGCTTTGCAAAACTGAAAAGAAGCTTCAAGTGCACAGCAAGTATCCCATGTATTACTAAAAGACATCTTCTTCTGGCATTGTAATTTTAAGAGACATTTAAAAAAATTAAAAAAAAATTGCAGTCTGTAAAGCAGAGTCAGTGTGACAAAAATGAAAGACTTGAGACTAAGTGATTTTGGGAAATTGGTGATGAATAGTGTATCTTTAGTTGAAATAATTACTTAGCAGGGACCACTGCAGCCAACAGATATATCCTCCCTCTCTGCCCCAATCATGTCCCTTGTCAGACTAAAATCCTAGGGATTTACCTTTCAAAGGTATGAGATATTAAAGTTTGTGACCACTTCCATCAGTTCAGAAGAGCCCTGGTTTCTCCCAGAGTCCTGTGATGTTCTATCAAGGCCAAGGAAATGCCAAAAGACTGATTTTTCCTGCTTTTGTTTCTTTTTCAAAAAAATTCCTTCTAAAGGCCTCTTCCCACTGAAACAGTTTCCCTGGCAAGTCCAGAGATAGCATCGACCAGCTGAAGGTGAAAGAGGAGTCGCTTACCCAGTTATGTTAATTTCACCACCTTCCTTAGATCCATCCTCATCTGGAAAAAGAGGAGGAAGATTGGAGCCAGCGACCAAGTTCTCCATACCTCTGGGGGAAAAAAAATAAAGGTAAAAAGGGTTAACTGTCTCATTGTTTCCCTTCAGCAGCACTTCAGTTCAAACATCATAATGTGCCACAGATTTCTTCACCCCATAAGCCAATTGTCAAGTCATGGCTGGTTAGCTTCAGGACAGATCTTTGTAGGCAGCTGTGTGCTTAAGGTCAGAGAAGAAAGATCATAAACGATACTTCAATTCAGAGCTTCCCTTTTAACTGAGCTCTGTGCCAATGCTACAGTGGTGCTGGAAATCACTGCAACATTCTGTTTTATCCCTGAGACAAGTTTTCATTCATCATACTCAGCACACAGGAACACAGATCCTGCTATTCCAGTCCACCTGCCTGTTTATTCTCAACCCTGCACCCTCATCAGAGGTTTGTTTTGACCCCAGAAGAAAACAAACCAAGTACCCCTTTGAAGCTTCAAATTAAAATTGTATTTGATAATTCCTTGTCCACATTTTTACAATTAATCCATGCACAAAACTGAATGTTAGTGCTGAGTAAGAGAACACAAGTATGTTAGAGGACAACTGGTTTCTGGAGCTTGTAGACTGAAATAAGAAGCTGAATAGCCCCCCTGTAATCCAGAAGGAAACAGTTAGCAACCTGCTGAGCCACTTGGATCCTCACAAGTCAATGGGACCAGATGGAATCCACCGAAGGATGATGAGGGAGTTGGTGGAAGAGCTCCCCTGGCTCTCTGGGGAGGTCCCAGGAAACTGCAGGCCTGTCAGCCTGACCAGTGCCTGGCAAGATTATGGAGCAGATCATCCTCAATGCAATCACACAGCACCTACAGGGTGGACAACAACCAGACCCAGCCAGCACGGGTTTAGGAGGAGCAGGTCCTGTCCAACCAACCTTTATGATCCTTTTATGATCAGGTGGCCTGCCTGGTGGATGAGGGGAAGGCTGTGGATGTGGTCTGTCTGAACTTCAACAAAGCCTTTGACACCATCTCCCACAGCATTCTCCTGGAAAAGCTGGCAGCCCACGGCTTAGACAGGGCACACTGCTGGGTTAAGAACTGGGTGGGTGGCCAGGCCCAGAGTGCTGGTGAATGGTGCTGCATCCAGTCACTAGTGGTGCCCCCCAGGGATCAGTGCTGTTTAACACCTTTAGTGATGATCTGGATGAGGGGATTGAGACCATCCTTAAGAATATCATCATTCTGATTCCTAAACTAGAAAATAATTAAAACTAAGCAGACTGCTTTTAGGCGCTACAGACATTGACCTCTAGCAGAGAAACTCCCTTTACTCCTGTACAGGAAGGAGTCAACAAAGAATGAAGAAATCCAATTCCTGCCCTACCGTTGCAAACCACAGACTGAGTCCAGTTTTGGTGCTCAGCCTCAGACCTGTGGCACAGCTGAAGACTGATGAGCGAAGGGCTTCCAAGGTGCTCAGGGATCCAGAGCACCTGGCTGGAGAAGGGACGGTGAGGAAACCAGGCTTGCTCAGAGGCAGCCAAGGGCAAATCTAGCAGGTGCCTAAAGCTACCAGATGGAAGAGCAGAGATGGCAGAACGAAACTCACTGTATTGGGTTTGCTGGTTATATTTACCAGAGAGGTGATGATGGAGTCTGTCCTGGCAGATTCTAAATGCTAGAAGCTGTCACTGACCTCAGCTAGTGCTGGCAACAGTCCTGCTCCGAGTGGGAGGCTGGACTGAGATGACCTCCCTCCAGATGTTCCTTCCAAGCAACCTCTGCAGTTCTCCAAATCAGAACTCTGCATAATGTTCTTTTTCAAATACTGGCATCCTTGACATGAAAAAGAAAAAAAACCTCAAATAATATAATACTTTTAGGAGAAGTGGTGAGACATTCTGGTGGAACAAATAAGATTTTAATCCTTAAGGAAGGCAGCGCAAACAATACTTCCCTACATATAGAAAAGAATCTGCATCAAGGCTGGGACTTTATGTATCACAAGAAATCTGAAAAAAATTGACTGATTTGAAAAAGCAGCTCTTCACCAATGCCCAGAAATCTGTTTAAGCACAGCTACTAGATAGACAACACAAATTGCTTCATGCAGTAGTCAGCTAAGAGTGAAATTAAGTTCTGCTTTATGTTACACAGTCTTTGTTTTGTCAGTCAAAAGTTCTAAATTATTATTTTCAAAAAAGGAAGCTCAAGCAAATCAACTGAAAAGCTTTATGGCCACTGTGACCTCCTCACCAGGTCCTGGTATGTCTGCTCACATCTGGCCCCAGGCAGCAGCAGAGCCCAAGCTCCCTTTCAAACTGCAGGGAGGCAGCGGGACACTAACCTTAACAACATATAAACAGAACACAAACACAGGAAGCTGGGAGAACACACTGCTTTTATTTAACCGTATGTTTTAGATATTAACTCTCTCAGAAGACATCGAGCCACATCCTAAAGAAAACGTAACATCAGTGAAGTTACAATGGCTTCTAATCAGTTCCAGAGAGCAAGAAAGCAGCAGTTCTCCTCAAGCTCACTGAGAACAGATGGGAACCTACACAAGTCTTTCAGTCCCATTTCTCAGGGATAACTCTCCCACACTCCTCCTCCAAAGTCTCTACCCACTAGTTTCAACTCCCTGGCAGAGCTACATATTTATTTCAGGGATCTAACAAAATGGCCAAAACAATAACCTGAGGAAAAGAACAGCAGTGGTGAGGAAAAAGGATTGCTGCTTCTCAAACTGGAGCCTTTACAGAATTCTCAGAGCTTGAAAAGGACAGTTGGCAAGTCCCATCTAGATTTGTTCTGAATACTTGTGCAGCTTCGTCAATTTAAACTCTGCCTAAAGCATCTCATGAGACACATTTGACTAAATTCAAGGCACAAGAAACAACATACACTTCGTTTTTAATGGCTCACACATCCATTCTGCTTGCATTTTTTAACTACGTCTACCCAAATGCCAAAATAAAACTGAAATTGATGTTAAACCCTAAACTTTACCAGCACTACAATTCAATGCAAGGAAGCATCTCCTCCAAATAAAACTAATTCAAACTACAGCAGCTCTGAGTTCACTGTACTGCTACACTACTGGTTGTGTTGGCTTAAGGAAGCAACCAGCTAAGCGGGAATAGAGACTGATTTATTAATTAACAGCAGCATATGATAAGATTTAAAACATTCAACCCACGCATACACTAACATTAGATAAACCTCTTTAGGAGTGTAGAAAAGATCCTACATTATCAAAGATGTGGCTTAATTTTTTTTCTTTCCCTCTCTTCCCTTGTCAATCAAGACAGATTTCATGATACAGAAAACATACAACAGTATTTTGCAACTTCCAGTTGAAATCTTTCAGCTGGACACTTTGATTGCATGCCTTGAGAGATCATACTTGTACATAACTGTCCACAGTGTACCAACAGTTTGACAGAATTACTCAGAAAACAAAAGAAAAACTTTTACAGCATAAAGATCTAAGTGTTACTAGGCACCAACACACATGGGAAGAATCACAGACTGAGGAATTAAATACCACTCAAAACCAGAAGTATGTTTAAATAATCTTTCTTAATTTTTTCCCACATTACCTTTTGTAGGCCTTGACATATAATTCTTATGCTATTCTATCAGGAACTAAAATAGCTGAGTTATATTTTGGATAAACTGAAAGCTACCAGATCGAATTTGCAGTCCCACCTGTACAGTAGAAAGGAACAATTCAAAGAAGGGAGTTGTAAAGTCAGGATGGGAACAAACCCATGACTGGAGCTAGACAGAATGACTGACTTTTCCCTCACGTAATTACTGTGGCTGCACAGCTAACAATACTTCTATGGGACACCAAAAATAGCACGTGAGTGATGCAAAACCTAAAGTTTAAGTGCCTTTTACGCATACAATGAATGAAGGGTAAAATTTGTCCCAATCAGATGCTTAAAGAATCAGATCATTTTCCTCAAATAGCAAAAACGCCATTTAAAATGGGCCAGCAATTTCATCTGGCAGAGCGCTCAGCACAGCACACCTGCATCCTTATTTTTCAGGAGACAAGCAGAGTCAGAGCAGGACCGAGTTCATGGCCAGACTGTGACAACCCCGGCTCCAGGCTGCCATTCTTCTCCAGCACTGGGCACTGCTGGCACACCCAGACCAACAGTCTCTCCCACACGCTAAGCAAAACAATTACTGTGCTCTTCCACAAAACACAACCCACTTTTCTTGGGTGAAGCAAGTCACAGTGTACATGAAATAAGGCTCGACTCCACACATCTGCACAGGTCTGGTCACATAGTAAGTCACTGTCCAATCCAGGCTGGCTGTCTTCTCATCCTAAGGCCACGTCAAGTCTTAAGATGGCCCCAAACACTGGGAAGAGAGCAAACAGTCCCTAGCAATGTTGCCTTTTCAATGACTACATTGCAACAGATGATCTGAAGAATGACAAAAAATAAAATAATCAAGAATTACTAAACTATTTAGCTATCCAATTACAAGGTAAAGTTATAAATACATATTATTTATTGCAGCTAAGCATATTTAAATATGAAGTCAGCATCACAAATCTAACTTACAGCCTGATTATAAAACACTGCAGGAGTTCCAATTACCTCATTGCCAGCTCTAGTTTTAGAAACCTTACTGCTGAGTGGAGAATTTTTCTCCTGAAGTCTCTCATCTTTCTTTGCCAGAATAAATAGCTCCAAACTTGACCATTTAGAGGATAACAGAATAATAAAAAAAAATCCACTACATCACAGAAGAGCCACACTATTCCTTATCTAAGCATCAGAATCCAAGCACTTCATAATGTAAACAATCTAAACTCAGATGATTTATTGAGAAAAAACCCACGAGATCATCACTTACTCTGTCTGTCCACTATAGCTAGAACATGAGAAAGAAAACTGAAGCAAGTCCAACTCCAATTAAAACCACAATGCTTTTGGAGCTGTCAGGGGAAGTTCAGGTTCCTTCTGACAGCAGCATTTTCTTCCATCAAACTGGAGCACAAGCATGTTATCCAACATATCTGACTGCAAAAAAATCACATTTGACTTTTTCCCTACAGGCAACTCATTAGACAAAGGTCTTTGTGACTTTAGGAAAGTTGCAAACCAAACCTAATGGATCGAAGGTTTTTCTGTCAAACCAGAAAATAAATACCAGGGAACAGCCAACTGCTTTCATTTTTACTTCTTGCCAGTAAAAACAAAGGAACACTAGAGACAAAAATAAAAGCCTGCAGGCAAAAATTTCAAGAGTTCCATTGCATTTCCAGGCAGCTTCAGAAAAGAAGGGCAAGATAAGCTTAGGTTTATGTTTAGTTTATTTGGGTCTTTGCAGCAAACACTAACAAAGCTATTCATACTCAGACCTTAGAAACAGCTGCCAAACATCTGCAAAAATGTATTTTTAAAAAACACAAGTGTACGATTCCGTATTCCACTCTTATTTGTAAAAATGCTTTAGGATGGGGCACATATAAGACACCTTATATATAAAAAATCCTCCTGTTTTCTAGAACTTAAGCCCACAGGTAAAGTATATACTCAACTCTGCAGACAAAGGCAAAAACGTTGATTCCCTCCCCCTTCAAACACATGGAAGAAATTAATCAGCTTTTTAGATCACTTCAGATAAAAGAAAACCCCACAATGAGACGACTGTAGAAATAATTGTGTATTTGCACCTAGATGGCTAAAACCAGTAACCGTGGTTACCTCTGGCCCTGCTATCCAGCCCTTCATTGCAGGTATTAATTATGAATTAGGAAAGTTCATTTTCTTCTGAGTTAACTTTCTTCAGGATAGCATCAGCTGCCATTTAAGCTAATACCACTAACAATACAACTCTGCAAAATTAATTTCATTCCTGTGTCACAGATCTCACATGAGGAAATATAAACTGTTCGGATCACAGAAAACAAGACTCACAATAAATCTGGAGAGCACTGTATTTTCATTAACACTCTACCTAAGCTAGGTGCAGTATTTGACTACCAGGGATGGCACTTTTGTAATCCATCCATAGAAATCTCCTCTGAATTTCCAGTTAGACTAAATTGCCTATACTATCTCTTCACCTGCTCTGCCATTTAGAAATTTCTCTGAGATCCGAGAAGCTCCTATTTCACAGGACAGTTTTCCAAAAGCTCCTTTCACATAAACAAGGCAAAGGGGACAGCCCATAAAAACGCCCAAGCAGCAGCCACGTAAAGGGACACAAACCATGCCTGGAGCACAGGCACTTCCCAAAGCACAGCACCCTGGACCTCACCAGATCCTCTTCCCTTCCCCAGCAGCAAGCAAGCAGTTCCTTTGCTGCAAACCTGGAGTTCCATCCCTCTCATCACTCATGTCTGTAAGACTCAATCGCTCACTGTTTGTGGAATGCAGACATGAAAGTGTCACGGGGAGAGCAGTTTATTAAAACATGTAAATGTACAGACTGAAGTTTTTCGTGGTGTTTGTCCAGTTCAAACATTTACCAGCATCACACAAGTGAAACAAGAAACAGTATTACTTAATGCTTGACGAGTACTTTGATTTAAAATACCAAGCAAGTACTCTGAACTAGAGAGAACTCACTGTCAGGGAATGCTGATTGTAAGTGGCCAGTGAAATGCAAAGTTACATATTCAAAAATAAAATAATTGAAGAGTGGATACACCTAACGAGACTGAAAAGTTGTTTTAAAGCTATTTTAGCACTTTTGCTCTCTCAAAGCCTTATTCATCAAGACAGTTGTCAGGGAAGTGCAGTACATACTCCAAGCTCACTTAAATTCTGGGAGAGGAAACTCCAGCTGCTGCCACAGAAGAATACAGATTGGAATTCTTTGTGCACACAGCCACCAAAACAAGCAATTACAGCCATTTCACAGAATATGGGGTCGAATACTTTGGATGTGAGAATATAGTGGAAAAGGGATTGAGTATATACTTAAAAGAATGACTCACCACAGGCTTCATGACCCAACACAAAAGCATCTCCCCTGACCTCAAGAGCCACAAAGACAGCATGGAACTGGATATTTTAAAAGCACTGATATGGGTACAGGGACAAAGGTTAAAGGAAATGAAGTGTGGGAAGAGTCAGTGATTCTCACACAAAACAAGCAACTCATTCTGCCTGTTTGCAGAGAAGATCCATCTTTAGGAAAAAAATGACCTGCCAGCTTCCATAGGTTTTTGCTCTTCTCTTGCTGTTGCCTTCTATTATTATAACATAAAACAAATAATTTTGAGCACTCAAATCCCTGTCAGGTAAGAAGAAATCACAAATTTTAGATAGGCCTGGTTGTGCAAAATAACAGGCATATCTGCTGATCTGCTATTTCTTTTCCTTTATAAAAACAACTGTCTCTGTTCAAAAAAACCCTGAGATGTCTGTCCAGACTAGGAAGGGGGCCTCTTCCCAAAAACCACCACAACTTTTGAAATTAAGAGACTTTAATCAGTAAACATACAGAAAAGGATAACAGTTCTTTACTACAAATATATATATATCTATAACCAAAAACAGAACAGAACAAACAGCAACACCATAACCAAAACTTTCAAATGCATGAAATCCTCCCTCTGCCCCTTGGGTTCAGCTGTATTTACAGACAGCGGGAGGCGATGCCACACGTCGGGAGGGAGGCTCTGTTAGCTGGTTCTGGGAGCAGGCAGTGGGAGGCTGGGCTTCAGCTCCCAAACCTTTGTGTTGGTAAGGGAGAGAAAAAATTCCATGGAAGATTTTGAAACTAACAACAGAACTGCTACTAGCAAATTCTTTCTAACAGCAAGAATAGTGAAGAACTGGGTTGGGTTGTTTGTTTCTTAAAGCTCTCCGGTAACAGTTTAATATGTACAACAAAGGGAAGTTTGGAGATATTTTGCATGAAGAGCACCAAAATCCCTTTTCAGCCAAGGCTCTTTTAACAGTCACACATAGTAACACTGGCACCATAGGACAGATCTAGGGAACACACCAGACAAGAGGTTCAATATCAATGTATCAATGGACAGTGCTTACAATACCTTGTCTGGATTTCTAAAAAGAAACAGAAAAGACATCCCATTCCTGCCATCCTCTCTGTCTGAGGCCACAGTGTGTTAAATACTACAGGGAAAGACTACACCAATAAAAAAAGTTAGAGACATTTAAAAAGACTGAAACTTGATGCTCTAAAGTAGGCACATACCAGGATTCCCCACTCAGCACCAAAAGGGGGAGCACACAGAAATTTTCAACTCATACAGAACTCAGGTATTTCCATGGCTCCATGAAAGAATTAACTTAAATCATAGCAGAACGTAGACAAGTTAGAATAAAGCTTTGCTCATCCTCCTCTTCATCTAAAGTCAACAGGAAGTGACACTATTTAGCATTATGAATGGAAACCAAGGGGGAAAACCCAACAGTGGTATAGGCCCGCTGGAGTGCTTTGCCTGCTCTCCAGAGCCGGGCAATACATCGGACACCCAGCCACGTGCAAGGGATCGAAAAGTGCACGGAGAGAGCACATTTCTGGAACACCTATAGCATGTGTAATCAAAAGAGTGAGTTTTGGAGCTGAGGTAGGATTGAGAAGAAAGCATCCATGCCAGCAGCGTGCCTAAGTATCCTGCACTGAGTGCTCGAAACAACAGCTAAACATTTGCCATATTACATCTGATCCCCAGACTGTTTCCAGCAGCCCAAACAAACTGCTCACTTCATTCCAGTGTCTTCCTTACTGATCCCACACTCTCTTCTTTGTGTCTCTCTCATACCATAGGCAAGAACTCAAAAGAAGCAAGGAAAGAATGCTAAGAGCAGAGCATCACTGCCTATTCTTTGGAACCAAATAGCAAAAAAGAACCTAGGAAAAGCATATCCCAAACCTGCATTACTCTGCTCTTCCAACTTCCCCCTTCCAGAGCTGCTCCACAGATGCTAGAACCAAGAAAATTCAGATGGGAAATATGCACAAGCTTTGCACACCAGAGCTGATCTACGTATGCAATAAATTTAGCCCTAAAAGAGAATAAATCTGTTCAAATACATTGACGATTGAACAGATAGGAGGATGGAAGTCTAACCCAACACAACATCTCAAGCACTTAGTTCTGAAAAGATTCCTAATTCACATTTAGTTACAAGTGTTCTGAAAGATATTTGGCATTCAGGTCTGAGTATTTACCGTATTTAGCAAACAGCAAAGATTTATACTGCTTTTACATTTCTTTCGCATGATTTCATTTCTATATATATTTGTTCCGTAAATATGGTTCCCCTGAGTTAAAGCACAAATATTATCCCAACGCCTCTATATATGGGTAAAGATACTTAGCTGGTTTGAAGAAGGTCATAAAGGAAATCTCTAGGAGCTAAGAATACAATCCAACTTCAGAAACAGACTTTAAAACACTACCAATCTTAACCTTTTTATGCTGGACATCTCAACTAATTGTTAGTCTTTTCTTGATTTCAGACATCCAGAAGTCACACTGAGACTCTGACCTGAATACACATCATGCAATTCTTACTGCAAAGAGAAATAAGAACTAAAGTCTTTGTGATCTGTGACAAAAGGTCAGCAACTCTCTGGTTTACACAACATTAAACAGTGGGAAAGTGGAAAAATACTGCTATTTTCAAAACGACTACAGCATAGATTTCACCTGAGGACAGTCATAATCTGAAGTTCATTGCCGTGATCAAACAGACAAAGCCAACTGGCAGAAAACAAGAGTTCAGGCACCACAGTCTTTTTGATTTGTGAAGCCTAAACATTTTACAATAAAATTGCAAACACAGGAAACTTACTTCCTTTGGTTACCTTTTGCAGTCTGTTAGAAGCAACCAGATTACCTGAGGATCCGTCACCACATTTAATCCCCGAAGTTTGCTCAAGGGCTTTTTGAGTTAGACAACCGCCTTCTTAGTCACCAGCACCCCCTTTTCATTTAAAAAGACTCCTCAGAAAAAGCACTCATCTGTATTTTGCTCCTCCCCAACATTTCCCAAAACAAAGGCAAAAGAGCATGACATTGCTTTTTAAACATTATATTTTTAAAAGTAGAAACTATTCAAGTTTCATGAAAACTTCAACCATCATATTTGAGCTTATAGACTTCCCAAGATAAAACATTCATTACAGTAATGGAAGCTTGTCTTTCCTGGTTTTTAACAGTCTCTCAAAACAGCTTAATTCCACCCTGGAATTGCTTCCTGACCTCTAGAAAGGGTCATCTATGTATAACTCTAGACAAAATATGCACATAGCATTCCAAAGCTCTGTGGTAACAGCACCAAAAAGAACCCAGCAGGTTCAGTTCACATCTCAAATGGGCTTTGTTTCTCATGATAAAACAGACACTCAGAAGAAACTGTTAACTAAGTCTTGAATAAGCCCTTACCTGGCTGCCATAAGTAGCATAAGAAGTTTATTATTTGAAGCTATGCCAAGTAACCAAGCAGAATAGGAAAGCCTGACTGAAATTTCAGCTTGTAAAAATTATGGGGCTTGACAATTGAAATAATTTAGAGCTAACAGCTCAATTAACAATAAGCAAAATCATTCTTCCACTTCACAATGAAATTTTCTTCTACTCAAGTATCCATGTCTTATTCACCACAAACTTGTTTGTATTCCTATTTAAAACGCCTTTCTCAGTAGCACTTGTTAACATCACCCGACAGTCACACATTTTAGACATAAATATCTTTGAAGCATACAAAAAAATCTGCAGATTTCAACCAGTTTTGCTGATTAAGAACCACCTAACAAAGCACTAATGAGCAAGGCACATGTCTAGTCACCACAGTTTCTCTGATGGCTGTTTCTGCCCAGCTGTGGGGGAAGAAAAAAGGAAACAGTTTGAAAAATGTCCCTATTTTCTGCTATACTGAATTAATCCTACTCCCATAAATCAAGAAATACATCTCTTGCATAATTCACATTTAATGACTCAAAATTTAGACTAGAAGCAACTTCTAGAAGTCAACTGGTCCCAATACCTGTTTAAAACAAAAGTGAAGTTCATCCTTATGGAAGACACCACGTTAGACTGTCTGGCTCAAAGTTTCTGGTCAACACAAACCAGCAAATGCCCTCAACTTCCTTGGGTTTTTCATAGGCAGGCTACCAACTGCTGAAGAAGGAAGCACTGTTTATTTTCAGGTCACAGAGAGTGATGGATGGAAGACAGGACATAAAAGCAGTTGAAACAACTCCTTACAATGGCCACAGGAACAGAGGTGTATCAGAAAATACCCCTCCTAGTCCTGACAAAGCTGGAGCAACACAAGAGTAAAGAGACACCAGAAGAGAGATGGAAAGTTTTCATTTTATCCACCTATTGACCAGAAAAATCCATCAAGAACAACCTCAGCAAGGAAGTCAGGATCTTCCCTCCAATTAGTGAAGCTAGAGCTGGACTTTCAATATATTATACTGCCCCTAATAAAAGGTTCCCTCACCCTTTGTATTAAGTTCAGATTTACTCTCAACTCTGAATACAACAAGCAGTATTTACCCCAATTCAAACCCTTCCAACAAACTGTAAAAAACAATATCGAGTTGCCATTTCCAAGAGGAGTTGTGTGTTAGGCTCACTACACAGAGCCCAACTTGCAGCAATTCCAAGTAGGTTTAATTCAGTAACAGTTTGAAGCAGGTTTTTCTTTACTTCAAACGGAAAGCTTAGCTCAGGGCTGCTGTGTTTGCCACTCCACTAACTCGGTCACTTGTTCAATACATTCTGTCCTTCAAGCAGAGAACACAGCAAAATGAACTGCACACACTCACAAGATTATAAGGACAGATGACTAGGAGACCAAGGAGATACTGTGACATCAAGCCCTTCATCCCATATAAGCAAAAGAAGTTCTCATTTCTAGCCTCACAGAGGATATACGGTTATTTGCATGACAATAGGGCATTAGATCTGAAAAGAAAGTCTCCACCATATCAAAAATTGAAAAGACATTCTATGCCAAAGCTGGATTATGACTCACCAACTAACACTCCTGCCACTGGCAGCATGAAAGCATCTCCACAGTGATCCTCAAGCCCTACCTGAATAACCACTGCAGTACTTGGCACTATACACTTGCAACCCTTCCTCTGTGTCCAACATCAAAAAAGCAACTGGTTTGTCAACAATTTCACTGATTTGTCATCTCTTCTCTATCCTTTCAGTAAATTACCATTCTAATTCCTTGTCTGTTTCTGCTGATGCTGTCTTGCTTCTTTGGAGTGATTGCTTTGCATTTCATTTACTTTTTAAACACCAAATTATTTAGCAGTAGAAAGTCACAGCAAATTCCAGGAAACTCATTTGTCTGATCTGCAAAACTTGCAATTGCTCAAATTTCTGTTTTTAATTACAATGGTACACAAATTACATCAAGAGAACTGAGATGCTACCAAGCAAGTTAAGAACCAGAGACACTGAAGTCTCAACACGAAGACAGATACGTTTCCTATTATACACTCACAGCTGATTTGAGTAAAATTTATCTACATGACAGACCTTCCTCATGACAACTTTCAGTTAATATATTGCTGCATTACCACAATTCTGACTCATCACTTGCCCACAGTATTCCACTGGTCAGACACTGACCCACACTCACACAAGCTGAAAGGAAAAAACTCAATCATGCAATGGAGCTGTAGACCAGTAAGTTCCTACATTAACACAGCAGTGCTTAAATGTCTCCATAGAAAGTAAATTATAGACATTTTGCTGACAAACATTACTGATCTCACACATGAGAGTAAGAAATTGTGCATCCATAAAGAAAAACCAATTCTCTAAACGTAATTCCCAGAAATCTGTAATATAAAGACACAAAGGTAAAAACTGAAGTTTTTTTTTAAGTTTCCAGCCTTTACTATGCATTTGAAATCTCCTGTCTTCCTACTCTTCCTCACTATAAAAATTTAAACCCTGTGTGTGCTTATTTGAACATCAGTACTTTATAAAATACTCTTCCATGCGACAGCAATGCAAGAATATAAACTTGAGAAACATGCTGAAAACTTCCTTGTGATCTCTTATTTTCTGCATGCCTTGCAAACCCCTCCTGATAAATGTTCTTTAATTCCCTTGAGAAATACTTTGTTTAAATGGCCTTGGGACAGAATGTATGTTTTTACAAGTGGCAATAAAATCATGCAAGTAGCTTGCCTAAAAAAATCCAAAGATGTAAACATTGTTTCTATAGAGAAAATGCAAGTAAGCCATATATATAACAGTACACATTTTTTCATACTTCTAATAAACCTTAGGTTTAAGGTTTAAGTAATATCAATAGAAAAGACTTCTCAAGTAAGAAAAATATCTTTGATATTAGGACAATTTTCACAGCACTGCACATTCAAAACAATTCACACAAAGTCTCAGTCTAAATTTAACATGCAAATAATAACTCTACAGCTTTTTATATCCAAATGTAAACAGATGAACATTCAAATCTTGTATCAAGACAAAGATCACTTTGGTTAGTCTACTACAAATACTTGGAAAACTTTTTTACTTTTCACAGTACAAATTTTTGTACTTTTATAATTAGAAAATTTCCCGGGCTAGAACCAGAAAAGCTCATTCCCTGCCTGCAAAGCTGCAGTGCACCCCACACGCACAGGCCAAAGGGGATGACTGTCATCACTGTGACCCATTTAGCATCAGGCACCTGCCCTCTGCTAGAAAACAGAAACAGAGAGGAATTCAAATCTAAATCGTGGTTATCGTGGTTTTTAAAGACAGTAAAATGCATCACTACATCAGCTGTCCCACATGGCACTTTCTCACAGAGGAAATCCATACAACTTGCTCTTGCAGCACTTAAGACTTTGTTATGCTTTTGTAGCTTAGGCCCTATAACCTAAAAATCTGTGCCAATAAATTTTGATTATTTGATAAATGTATCATTTTAAGAAGTTAAACAAATGCTGCACCTGCATTTCTTTTTAGGACAGAAAACATGCCTTCAGCTCATGTTCAAACCGACCTTTTTTCCAATGTGTTAGCAACCCTTCCTGAATTCCACAGTAGCTGTAGCAGTGCCAGCAGCAGAAGACACACTACTATATCTTGCTGTTAGACTCCTGCTCTCATTTACACCTCAGGCTTAACTGCTCAAGCTTCAGTAAATGCTAATGTTCCCAAGCTGGATTATCCAGCCACCTCCAACAGCTCATCATGTCCCTGCTTCCCAGGAAGCCTTTGACACCATCTCCCACAGCATTCTCCTGGAAAAGCTGGCAGCCCACGGCTTAGACAGGGCACTCTCTGCTGGGTTAAGAACTGGGTGGGTGGCCAGGCCCAGAGTGCTGGTGAATGGTGCTGCATCCAGTCACTAGTGGTGCCCCCCAGGGATCAGTGCTGGGCCCAGTTCTGTTTTACATCTTTAGTGATGATCTGGATGAGGGGATTGAGTCCACCATGAGCAAATTTGCTGATGACACCAAGCTGGGGGGAGTGTTGATCAGCTGGCAGGCAGGAGGGCTCTGCAGAGGAACCTGGACAGGCTGGAGAGCTGGGCTGAATCCAACAGGATGAGGTTCAACAAGACCAAGTGGCAGGTCCTGCACTTTGGCCACAACAACCCTGTGCAGCAGCACAGGCTGGGGACAGAGTGGCTGGAGAACAGCCAGGCAGAAAAGGACCAGGGAGTCTGATTGACAGGAAAATGAACATGAGCCAGCAGTGTGCCCAGGTGGCCAAGGGCATCCTGGCCTGGATCAGGAACAGTGTGGCCAGCAGGTCCAGGGAAATAATTCCTCCTCTGTACTCAGCGCTGGTGAGGCCACACCTCGAGTGCTGTGTCCAGGTCCAGAGAAGGGCAGGGGGGGTGGTAAAGGGACTGGAGCACAAGCCCTATGAGGAGAGGCTGAGGGAGCTGGGGTTGTTTAGCCTGGAGAAGAGGCTCAGAGGAGACATTATCGCTCTCTACAACTACCTGAAAGGAAGTTGGAGCAAGGTGGGTCTCTTCTCCCAGGGAAGAGGCAGTAGAACAAGAGGGCACTGTCCTAAACTGCACCAGGGGACATTTCGGTTAGACATTAAAAAGAAGCCCTTTCCAGAAAGAGTGATAGGGAATTGGAATGGGCTGCCCAGGGAGGTCACTGAGTCACTGTCCCTGAAGGTATTTAAGGAGAGACTGGATGTGGCACTCAGTGCCATGGTCTAGTGGGCAGGCTGGTCTTACGTCAAAGGTTGGACTCCATCTCAGAGGTCTTTTCTAACCTAGCTGTTTCCATGAGTCTATGAAGTCTTCTCAAGCCTACATGTGTTCCAAGGTATGCTAGGTTTAATATGACCAAGTACAAGGTCTGCTTGGCTTGAATACAGTCTTTAAAAACAAAAACCTAAACCAGGTTAGTCAACCACAACTACTGAAAAAGAAGTTGTCACATTACATCTCCCTAAATAACTGAGAAGTTTTAAACTGATGCCATTTTCTTCAAAAACATCAGATTTCAGAAAGCAGTATGAATCATGCACTATTTATGACTTTAAATTGACATTTGAAAAGGCAGGGATCAAACTGATATAACTCAGAAGCCTTTTTCTCACCTTCTTTTTCCTACACTCAGATCATTAAAAAGAACAAAAAATATTTGTGCTTCCACAATTCAACTAAGTGTTTGGTGTTAGTGAACAGTTTACAGAATCCTGATGATGTCACAATGATTTATGAATTACTGTCAACTGATAGAGCAGAATGGGAAACTGGCAAAATACTGGTGGCCCAAAGTTGAGCATTAGACAAAGTTATCAGGCCTCTTTCAAGCTTCGCATATTTGGATACAACCCTGATTTAAGGAGAGCTTACAAAGCAATCCTTTCCTACAGCTAACAAAGGAAGATCTTGCTCCATTCTTCTTTCTCAGCTGGTTTCAGCAATCTCCACAGGTTATGGGACATTTTAGAGAGCTGCTTAACTCCCTAACTCTTCCCTTTGGGAGAATCCCATTAAAGAAGGGAAGCTGGGTATCTTCTACCAGCTCAGATACATGTTGGAAAGGACTCAAAGGGCTGAAATAAATACCAGAGCTTACAAAAAAGAAGACTCTGTATGACAACTCCCACTTCCATAGTCATATTAAGCTGTATGAGCCACCCGCAATCACCCAAGGTAACTTTTTGGACTCATTCTGCCAGTCATCTTCAGCCTAGCACTTGTTCACTGGACAAGCCACGTGGTGTTTCAGCACATTAAAGAAACAGAAGAGCTTTCAGTTCATTTCTCAAATTAGTTTATGCCAAATTAAAGGGTGAAATGGCTCAGTGAAGGGTCCAGCAAGCATTACAGCTGGAGAAAGAAAAAAGGATGCAAAGAGCATAGCCAGGAGTTAGCAATGTACCTTATTATAACTCCACAGCTTGCAATTCAACTCCCCCTAAGATTCCAGTACTGCCAGAAATGAAGAACACTTGAAGCTATTTAAGTAACAGAGGGCCCCAAAATACTCTTAAGTGGGACAAAATCAGGATTATATTATAAGGTGACAGGGCATTTTTAGGTTTTCGCTTTCCAGTTGAAAGCAAAGCATTTATTCTCCTGATGAAAGGTTAAGATTCTTCTCTGTAAGCCTGGGAAAAAAACCTGGAATTCCACAAATTCTGATTAATTTATTACACTGGCTTGTCATATCTTACACCAATTGCAGCAATTCCTTATCTTAAACTCAGCAGAGTAATTGGAAGTCTGCTCTGTCATGCTTCCCACATACTGAACAGTAAGAATTTAGTCAAATATTATCTTGATTTCATTCCATCTGCAGCATGAGTCATGTGCAATAGCAGCTAAAACACACTGCAGTAAATGCACCCCAAGTCAGAAAACTGCTCCAAAAGATTTTAGTATTGTTACCTATGATAGTTACTGACCAGATGTCAGGGCTGAAAAATCCTGCATTTAATATGCTTAGTTCAGGACTTTGGGAGACTCTGAAGATTTGCTCATCTGCTCTGGAAATCCTATAAAATTTGTGATCAATGAGATATTTCAACAAGATGCTTGTATATGTGAAGATCTTGTAGCTTTAAATGAAATATCCTTCTTCAATAAGTCTCACTTTTTACCCTTTCAGTATCAGAAGATGTCTTTGTCAATGTGCTGGGTAACTGAAAACGCAAACAAGGCAGACCATGCTTATTCTTAAAGTAAGCTGGAAAAAGTGAGACATGAAAGGAACACTATACCAAGGGGAAAGGTGTAGAATGCAAATAAAAAAAAGCAACACCCTTTAAACTGTACATAAAGCCTTCTTCTCTTACCTTTCTGTGCCATTTATGCCGCACTGGGAACATTCCCCCTTGCTCCCCAGTTCTCTTGGCAGAAATGCAATGTTAGCAAACTCCAGATAACCAAGTGTGAAATAAAATTCACACTTTACTGTTTTCAGTATTTTGCTTGGTGTTCATCTGTTTCCTCTGCTTTATAGTCTCATACTATTCCCAGAACTTGCTTTGCCACAGCTCTCTCTCCACTGGTTTTCCAGCTATGGAGACTGACACTCTGTGTTTCCCTATATTGTCAGGCACAGCGTATCTTCAATAGTGGTATGGGACACTAACTCCATGACATCAGAAAATCAACCTTTGATGAACATGTAATTATGGCCCAGAGGCATAATTACTTAGCCTATTCATACACACATAGCAAAGTCTATTCTTTCAAAAAAATCTTTCATTTCCATTACTGATATTTGGTCAATTACTAGATTTCAGCAAACAGTACTGCAGAGTTAGGAAACAATACACCAACCTTATGTCCGAAGCTTTGAAAGAGCAGCCAAGGGAATTCCAAGAGAAAAAAGATGTTTATTTCTTGAGTAACAAACACAAAAACTCACAAAAAAACCCCACTAACTCATGCCGTGCCACTTACCTGAAATAAAAGGAACGGCAGAACAGATATAGCTAAGTCAGACCTGCTTCAAGCACCATTTGGTTAAGAGTGTCTGAGAACCCACCCAAATAAAGCCTAGCAAGTTCCAAAGATGACAGGTATTTTGAAGGGCAGTCAAAAACAGTCTGTTGAGCTTCCTTCAGCTGCAAACAGCCCCTCAGATATCACTGTATAAGTAAAGCTTTGAATTTATTCATATTTGAACACAACAATAGAACAAAAGTACACTTTCCCCTGGTAATTCAAGAAGTCCTCTGTGCTTTACAGTTGTTAGCAGAAGAATAAAATGGAAGAAGGATTCAGAAATAAATTCTGTCAGTCTTAAGCCCCTTTAATTCAACTAATAACCAACACTTTCACTATCCTCATTCTCTTACGCAATTCACACATTTTTACCATCAGTAACAAAACTTTATACCACTTGATCTTTTGACTAAAACACCCCTTCCCATTTTCATACTATCAAAATACTTTGAACTATAGGCTAAGGGTGTCAACTGCTCACCTCATTACTTATCCCAGCCATAATGCACAAAAGACACATTGCAAAAATCTTACATTCCCTTTTACCTGAACAAACAGTATAAGAAATCCAAGTCATAAGAATTTCAGAAACAGTGAAGCATAAGAATTATTTTGTTATTCATTGTATGCCATGTAAGATGTCAGCCAAAATCAGCTCTTGCCAAAGCAGAGCACAGTTATTTCTTTCTAGGACAAAAAATCATTAATAACCCTTTCTTGAAGACAACTTAGGACACTGAGCTCCCATTTCACATATTTACTATTTAAAAAACTGTAGACAGTAATGTTCTTAATATCATTTCTGAAAGACAAGTTCTCTTCAAAGTGCATGAGCACTTGTGAGAGCAAGGTCAAGGAACAAGGAAGATTTCCTAATAAATTTAGAACTTGGAAGTATTCAGGTACTCCACAGTAACTGGTTTTGTTTCCCTGTAATACAGAAGGAAGATTTCCAGACAAACAGTCACTCAAAGCTAGCTGTAGCTGCAATTCAGTTGTCCAAAAGCCATCTTTATCAAATTGGTATCAAGTAACCCTTCAGGAATCAGACATCAGTCTCCCCCTTGCCCCCAACAGGAATGAATAAGCAAGTTATTCCTTTAATAAGAATTAACCCTCTGTGGGATTAACTTGCATACAGAAAGCTTTAACAGTTACATTCCAACAATCCCATTACACAAGAGATTATTATAAGACTAGCCTGTTTTAAACTGCTTATCAGCTGACCTGTCCCACTGACAGTAACACTGGCAGTGCATGTGCAAATTCACCTCCAGCTGTTCTGCCCTCAGAAATCAAGGACCAGCACCAGACTACAAAACTAACAGCCAGTGGCTGTGCTACTGATGCCACTGGTGCAGCAGCCAGCCAGTTCTGGAGTAAGGCAACACAACATGGCCAACACTGCAGACCTTACCAACGGAGCCTGACCTGCAGCACTAATGAAAGCTTCAGCTACCACTTGATTGTGTATTTCAAATAGCCCCAGCTGCTTTCATGAACAAATCCATTGGAAAACAAAAATAGTGGTTTCTGAAAACAAACTGTTCCTAGTAATTCACATGCAGTAATTCATACCTGGTGAACACCTAGTATTCTAGTCTTTTATTCATCACTCCTCATGTCCTAAAAAATAACTGGAGTTCATGAGTTCCCATGAACATAAACATTCCCTCTCTAAGGGAATTCATGGAAGTAAAACACCAAAAAAGCTAGAAGGAATGCAGAAAGCAACACAGTTTTAGGACCTCTCCCAAGCAAATCAGATTATAGATTGAAAAAGCATTTTATTAAGGGTACATAAACAACTGGCAAAAAAAAGACAACCTTACTGTGTTCACCTACTGTCCTTGAAACTGTAAAGGCATGTTCCCCTTGAGTAACCCTTCTCTCTCACAGACCATTACTAAAAGAGTGTCTCCATTAAGTGCAGTCTCTTCACCTGTGCTCTAACGATTTCTCACAGCACACGCCACAACACTCAAAGATGAGCACAGCTCTCTGTGCACTTCAGTAATGGTGAGTGGGAACACTTACACTTTTCAACCACAACCTGGAGAGGGCAGGAGGTACAGTAAGAATTTAGAAACTTGTATCAGCCTGTTTCAGAGAGACATGCTCTAAATTCACCTGAAACCTTTGCCACAGTCAGTGGTAAGCTTAAGAAAAATCTCATCCTAGTCCTAAAACAAATCCTAATTAATCAAGAAGTACTTACTATGGAAGGCTGAGCTTGCTTTGGCAGGTGAAGACACACCTTGCTAATCGGGCACACCTGGATACTGAGTGACCATTCATTTAAATACATTGTGAACAGACACAGAAACAATAAGATTACAAAGTTCATTTGAACACATTAATTTGCTATTTTCTCCGCTCCTGTGCTCCTGATATCAAGAATGACAAAGCAAAACCACAGCTCACAGTGAGTGCTTGCATTCAGCAGTCCAGCAGCAGCAGGGCAATCAGCACATCTCCTCAGGTCTCTGGGCAGCGCTGGCCATCAGATGCAGAAAGCCTGAGTTTGGCCAGGGAAGACGCCCTGCAAGAACAGAAGGCGGAAGACAGTTAGAATCTCTCTCCTTGTGGTTACTTTCTTGCCAAATACTAGAATTTGTAATAATTACCTTCTAACAGTCAGGTACACACAGAAGAGTTGAATCCTACTCTCAGCTGCCAAAGAAGCACCACTGTAATAACACTGTTCTCCCTTTTCTGAGCTATAAAAGGTGCACCTGTCACCTTACCCTCTATGTGCCACACCAGGAGCAACTGAAGGGAAAAATATTCAATTGGCAATCAGGACAGTGGGATTGGATTACATAATCTCCAGTTTTCTATTTTGAAAAGTGCTGGCATCCTATACATAAGGTAACTTCGGAGTTTTGAGACTAACCCAAACACTCTGCTTCAGCCACCATTTCAAAGACCAAATCTCCTTCAAGTTAATACTCTTCACTTCTATTTCAGGACATGACAGATTTCTAAGGACAAGAAAAAAATTAATCACTTTCTCTTAACTTCCTCAATTCTAAAGTTACAGTATTTGCCAGCAAGTGATATGGTTCTAGAAATGCTGAGTATCTCATCTGTTCTACCACACATATAATGTAGGTCTGAGAGAAAACAAGAGAAGCTAAAGCAGCATTTCACTACCATTTCATTATCTTCAAATAGATTGTGCCCCTGGATTATGGCCTGGATTAAAAAATAAAAACAGGCTATGAAAATAAATTATCTGTTTTCAACAGCTGGTTGTGTTTGCATTCTTATCAAATTAAGACTGATCACTTCAGAATAACATACATGTGTTATTAATCTCTCCAGTGGGTCATACACAAGGCAATCAACTGAGGGATGAGGAAAAAACCCCATTTATGTAGCAGGAAGAAATATTTTAAAACACTTTATTTCATCTTTATCTTATCCTTTCAATTTCTATGTTTAAGCATATTTTCTAGTGCATATGATAGCAGAGCAATACCTGTATATAACCAATAAGTCAATAAACATACATAAGTGAAAGGTGTTTCTATGATTGGCACATGCAGCCAAAAAAGCGGGAGGCCATCTCTCTAGAAAGTAGTTTTTTTCTCTGTGAATAGGATGTTTTCTCTTTTCTGCTGAGTAAAAAACCCTCTATTTTTCTAGACCCCACTAAGTTACCACCAAGTTAAAAACCACTTTTTCTCACTCCCAAGGCGATTTTGGGGGGTCTTTCCTCAGAGTGTCCCCACGAGGCAGCCCCACACCCGCTCCCGTGTTTTTGCCACCTCAGGGATAAGGGACTTCAGTTCCTCGGGGCAGACAACCGAAAGTGCAAGCCTGAACCGAAGTATCAGAGAACTACACTATGATAAATGACCCGCGTGACAAGGGAGCATTAAGTGGACATAATGAAAGGAGAAATAAATACAATTAAGGAGCCATTAAACACTATCGCTCTGCAGGAACTGACG